>PVKP010001003.1:0-36560 GCA_004027715.1 Plecturocebus donacophilus
CACTCCTCCCAGTGAAAGAGAGTATCTATGTCCCTTCTCTTTTTTCCTCCCTCTCTTTGAATCTGGGAAGGTTTGTGAGTCAATTAGATTCAATAGAATGTGGCAGAAGTAACATCCTGTGACTTCCCAGTCTATGTAACAAAAGGTAATGCAGCTTCTGTCTTGTTTGTTAAGATGGCCACTTTTTGAGTTTAGAGCTATTATTTATTTGAGACAGAGTCTAGCTCTGTCACCTAGGCTGGAGTGCAGTGGTGCGATCTCGGCTCACTGCAACCTCTACCTCCCGGGATCAAGCGATTCTCCTGCCTTAGCCTCCCAAGTATCTAGGACTACAGGCATGCACCATCATGACTGACTAATTTTTGTATTTTTAGTAGAGACAGGGTTTCTGCATTTTGGCCAGGTTAGTCTCAAACTCCTGACCTCAGGTGATCTACCTGCCTTGACCTCCCAAAGTGTTGAGATTCCAGGCGTGAACCACTGCACCCAGCCTAGAGCTACCATTTAACCTGAGGCTGCCAAATATATGTAGGGGAAGCCCAAGCCACATGGAGTAGAGACCGTGGTCCACAGCACCACCTGAGGATCCAGCCAGTAGCCATTATGAATGCCTTGAGATGACTTCAGTCTGCAGTCATCAAGTCATCCTCAGACATCAAGAACTCCAAGCAGACATCCCAGACATTTTGGAACAGAAACAAACCATTCCCTCTGCTATTCTGTCTAGATTTTGACCTGCAGAATGTGTAAATATATTTTAAAATTGCTTTAGGCTGATAAGTTATAGGGTAGGTCTTCAGAGAGCAATAGAAACTAGAACATAACTATATTAGTCAGGGTTTCTCTAGAGGGACAGACCCAATAGGATAGCTGTGTATATAGAAGGGAGTTTATTAAGGAGAGTTGACTCATATGATCACAACGTGAAGCTCCACATAGGCCATCTGCAATCTGAGGAACAAGGAAGCCAGCCCGAGTTCCAAAACCTCAAAAGTAGTTAAGCTCACAGTGCAGCCTTCAGTCTGTGGTGAAGGTCCAAGAGTCAAAAAGGTAAAGAACTTGGAGTTCTGTGTTCCAGGGCAGGAAGCATCCAGGAAGGGAGAAAGATGAAGGCTGGAAGACTTAGCAAGTCTAGTCCTTCCACATTCCTCTGCCTGCTTTTATCCTAGCCACACTGGCAGCTAATTAGATGGTACGTACTCAGATTGAGGATGGATTGGCATCTCCCAGTCCACTGACTCAAATGTTAATCTCCTTTGGCAATACACTCACAGACACTCCCAGGAATACTTTGCATCCTTCAATCCAATGAAGCTGACACTTAGTTTTAGCCATCATGATAACTATTTATTTCAAATATTATTTGAAGTAGTCTTGTACTAAGAACACATAAACTGCTTGAACCTGAGTATCTATCTGTAAAATGGGAATGATAGTTTCTCTGAGATCAAAGGAACAAAAGTATGTAATATGCCAATCCCATGGATAGGTTCTTGCTTTTAAAGACACATAGTTAGGCTGGGCACAGTGGCTCAGCACTTTGGGAGGCTGAGGCAGGAGGATGATCTGAGGTCAGGAGTTCAAGACCAGCTTGGTCAATGTGGCAAAACTCCATCTCTACTAAAAATACAAAACTTAGCTGGGCATGGTGATATGCGCCTGTAGTCCCAACTACTTGGGAGGCTGAGACAGGAGAATCACTTGAACCCAGGAGGTGGAGCCTGCAGTGAACCGAGATCACACCATTGCAGTCTAGCTTGGGTGACAAAGCAAGAGAATGAGACTCTGTCTCAAAAAAAGAAAATAAAATAAAAGAGAAAGAAACAAACTAAAAGCACATTGTTAAAACAATATAACAATTTATCTCTGAGTGAGACTGCTACTACAGTACAAATTTAGAAGGATAAGTAGTAATAAAATGATTTTATCTTGTACTGTTTGTCTTCTTCTGTCCACAAATTCTAACCTTTTGTTGTCAGATGGAACTGATGTTGGAGAAGTTATTTGGATTCTGGATGAAAAACCTGATTACATGGAAGGCTCACTAAATTATTTAGATTCTGGATGAAGAACCTGATTACATGAAAGGCTCACTAAATAAAGGCAACTTTCTTGAAAAGGACAAAATATATATATATTTTTTGGTCTTTTCATCAGCTGCAATGGAGACTTTTAGGTTTTTCAGATACTTGAAAAAGTCAGTAATTTCTGGGAATCATAAATCTTTTGATACCTTAGATGCCTTAAAGTATTTATTTTACCGAAATATATCCCCATCACACACATATATGTAAATTACATTTATTTTTTTTCCTCTCTAGGGCCAAGTCCTTTTCTGTAGATATGAGTTCCCTAATTGGGGTTTCATATTACCTTTCTTGCATTAAACCATATTTACAGTATATTGGCTATGATTTTTACTTCAGCTTCCTTAAGAAAAGTGAGAACTAAATGGAACTCAAGCAATTGAGTGCAGACCCCTTCTATGTTTTTGCAGTCTTTTACAGTCCTCTTACTGATTCCTAATCAGATGGCCACTTTTAAAGTTACTCACCAAGTATTGATTCTTTCTGAAGCATCTGCCTTAGTTTTGAACATCTATTCTTTTTTTGCACTTATATTGCATGTTAGCTACACCTACGAATTGGTCATGGTAGCTCCCTCAAGGCCCATATTTTTGTATATATATTATAGTTAAATGCCATAAAAGGGTTATAGGTAGTGTTCAATGGGAAGAAGGAAGGAGTTAGAACTTTCCACTCTAGAGCTGAAAAGTTGTCAACAAAGACATCTTAAGACAAGAGGTCCTTTGCATAATCTGGAAGTGCTGCCGAATTGGAAAAAGTCGAGTTACAGAGGTGGATACTCTTTGCAGGTGGGAAATAATGTGTAAAAATGGAGGCAGCCAAGTTTCGGACATGTTTAGCAAATGAACATTCAAGTTTCCTGGGGATAAGATGTATCTATAGAGAGATTGATTCCTACATCCTAGTTTTCCTAAGACATTCTGACTTATGCCCTTGAACTTATGTTCAAGAATCCCATTCAGCTTGCATTTGTCCCAGATGAAATTGTCCTGATTTGAACAATAAATTATATAGACATACTACCTACAGGAGAGGAATAGAAAGTAAGGATAAAATGCCAGGAAAGGATTTTCAATGTTAGGAGGCAACTGCGAGTCATGGAAGATTTGGGTAATTGAGAGAGTCAGGATTTAGTTTCAGGAGGATTAATTTGATGACACTGTGGATTATATAATGGGGGAAAGGAAAAAAGAGGTAGAGGAGAAGAAATTGAAGTTTCTGGTATTAGAGTTCAGTAAAACAGGAGAAAGGCAGGGATTGGGAAAATTCAAGTGAAGGAATGGAAAGGAGCAACAACAACTACACTCTAATGTTGGGGCATCCACTTCATTCATAGGTGAGATGGGCAAACAATGGGCAGGCAACAGGATTTCCTGTCATTTTCCTTGGGTCTCTTAGTGACATAGCTTAATGGTAATTCAGATCACTCTTAGATAAAGGAAATAAGAAGTCAACCTTTAGGTCTTATCACTCTTCTGACTTGGAGAGGGACCTTGAAGGTATGCACCACTTTACTGTTAATAGTAAATTTCCTTCAAGATTCTTTATCCCACTGGAATTGTGGAAGATGAAAAGATGGGAAGTGGCCTCACTTCTCTTCTGGATTTACTTCCTGTCTTTAGTTCCTCAGTGGAAACTTAAGGAAAGATGGGACATTCTTCTGCGTGTTGGGGAAGAAAAGAGGAGGAGACCAGTAAAAAAGAGCTGATTTAGCGACAAATGAATAGAGAAAGATAATGGGGTATATACACATAATGGAATACTATTCAGACTTTAAAAAGAAGGAAATCTTGTCATTTGTGACAACATGGATGAACCTGGAGGATATTAGGCTATGTGAAATAAGTCAGTCACAAAAAGACAAATGTATACTGCACAATCTCACCTATTTGTGAAACATAAAAAATAATCAAGCTCAGAAGTAGAGAATAACATGGTGTTTATCAGATAGTTGTACAGCTATTCTAGATCCAATCCATCACAATCTTTACATTTATCCTGATTATAGTTGTAAGGCCAGTTGCCTTGCTGGGAGCTCGGACGCAACCCCCCATCCTTTTTTCCCTTTTACAAGCCCCGAACAAGCTCAGACATGCTCGGGCATGTTCTCTTCTCACTTGCTCACACAGCCTGGTCTTCCCTTAAAGAGCCCAGTATGCAAACAAGGTGCTGCAACCATAGCTTCTTAATAACCAATAGCAGCTAAGTCTTAACAACCAATAGCAGCTAAGTCTTAACAACCAATAGCAGCCGAGTCTTAACAACCAATAGCATTCGAGTCTTAACAACCAATAGCAGGCAAGTAATTCCAACCAACAACAAGCCAAGTCCTAGGTCAAGGCTTGTAACTTACCCAATAGCAGTCTTGCTCTCCCTCAACCAATCGAGCTGTTTCACTCCCTATAAAAACCCCTGTCTGAGAGGAGTCTGTGCAACTTCTCCGGCCCCTCCTGTCCCGACCACAGAACCTCACCCAGGAGCCTCAATAAATTCCCTTGCATTGGATTATTTTGGTGCTGGCCTCAGTTTCTTCGTTTTATCCTTGGAAACAAACCTTACAATAGTATCTATGGATTCCCCTCTTCAGGGCAATGAAATACTGATACCAATGTGGCTAGTGTTAGATTCAGTTATTTTATTATCAGGCGTGGTGATGACAGGCTGGGGTGGGGGAAAATTCAGGGGCTGTTTGTCAATAGGTTTGAAGTTTCAGTTGGGCAAGAAGAATCAGTTCAGGAGATCTATTGCACAACATAGTGACAACCACATATTGTAAAATTAAAAATTCCTGGGAAAGTAAACTTAAATGTTCTCACCACAAAAAATAAGTATGTGAGGTAATGCATATGTTAATTAATTTGATTCGGCTACTCCACAATGTATCAAAACATCATGTGGTACACCATAAATATATATAGTTTTTATTTGTCCATTAAAAATTAACTAGAAAATTGGGGGCAAGAGGCTGAGGACTTGCAGAGATAATGTCTTCTTATCTTTTCCCAAGGCAGAAAAATCACCCTTCCCCCCAGTCCTCTCTTGCAAAAGCCTTTGAGGTTCTGTTTACATCTTGGTATCTGGAAAACATTTGGATAATACTAAGTTTTCTACACAGATATGGGACACTTTGTATAAAAGACACCTTTGCAACCTCTCCCCTCCCTTAACTTCTGCTTCTCTACCTTCAACACACATTTTCCTTGGTGCTTTTCAACCCGTTAGAGAGACTTCAAAATGAAACAGAAACTTGTTGGTGAGTTGACAGGAAGCTCTTTTCCTTTTACTAAGAAGCCGACTTCACAGAGGGAGGTGTGTTCTTGTGGGTCTGGTTCCCGAGCTGGAGCTTGCTGATACAGGTGTGCACTTTCTCTTCATCTTCCTTCCAGATCACAACCAGCTGGCCCCAGGCTCTGCTTTGGTCAGCATCTTTCCCCTCTCAGCCAGAGCAACATTTTGCAGGGCTCTTCAAGTAGGTAAAAATCTGTCTGGATGCAAAAAAGCATGTTTTGGGGTACCGCATAGAAGGTTGACTCACTTGTTGAAAACCTGGTTCCTAACTGCAGAGATGAAAATGACTCTTAGTATCCACCTATGAGAAAAAAATCATTAACTACTGTGAAACACAGCCAAAAGGCACTCCTTCTCCCAACAAATATCTGACCACGTCATCTGTGTCAAGGACTATTCTTGATCCTGGAAATATTGCTGCTTCATGGAGCTTACATTCTAATGGAGGAGAGAGAGAGAGAGAGAGAGAGAGAGAGAGAGAGAGAGAGAGAGAGATCAAGCCATGTCTAGTGGAAGGATGTCCCTGTCAAAGGACACAGCAAGTGCAAAGGCTCTGAGGTAACGTGTTCAAGGAACAGCCAATGGACCAGTGGGCTGGAATTTATTCTTTATCCATAGTTGCTGTTTCCACATTTTCCCTACATAGCGGAGCATAGTGAAGTGCCCAAGGTCTGAACTAACATGGTACATATTAGCAGTTCCATATACTTGCTGGATTATCAGTAATTCTAGGGAGAATTTGAAAAATGCAAGTGCCTGAATCCATGCCCAAGCTATTCCATTTAAGTGGATCTGGGACAAATGGTGGCACTTGTCTTTGTAGACAGCTTCCCAGCTCGTTTAGATAATCTAGAGGTCAGAAGATGATCTGTAGGGGATTGGCTATCTAGATCCAATCCATCATAATTTTCAAATTTACCCTGGTTAGAGCATCTATGGATCTCCTCTTCAGGGCAATAAAACACTGAGACCAATATGGTTAGGGTTAGGATTAAGTTATTTTATCAGCAGGGAAAAGGTGTGGTGATGACAGGTTAATGCTTTAGTGTGCTATGGCTTGGAGTTGCAACACCATGTGGGGTTACAATAATTTCCAGTTGTCACAGACATGTGTCCTTTGCACTCCTTCCATGAGACCGAGCCTCTGTATTCAGCACGTTCTAGCTACTTGATCCCATGTCTCTCTATACCCAAGGAAGGCTTAGATAAGCTAACTGTGGGAATGGGTTGGAGGAAATTCACCAGGAACATAAAATATTCTGCTCTTGTTTTGCTTCTCTCTGTTTTTTAACTTCACCCTCCATCATTTCCACAAAGTAGAAAACATGACCACCCATACTCTTGAGTTTTGCACCTGAGAGCTTCTGTTAGGAGAGTGTCTGACATATTCTCTGAGTCTCAAGTCTACAAGGTTCTCAGGGAGGAGACTCAGTCACTTGTTCTCAGTCAGGTGCCTCCTATGGAGTGGATCAAACATGGCCAGTGTCATGTAAGAACATGGCTGCTTCTTTGGGAGCCATCAATGGGGACCCATGACAGTTCCCAAGGGAAGGAAGGGATGGGGTATGGATGAATATTTTCTTAGATGTTCAGTCCAGAGCTGAAACTTGCCTTGAAACTCTTCTTTTGAAATTGATTTAATTTAAGACCAAAGTCCTCAAAATTGGATAAATGCCTCTACCAGATCTAGTGAGTCCTTCCTTGTCCACCTTACCTAAAATTGTACTTCTTTCACCCCAGAGCTCCCAGTGCCCCCTAGTAACTTTACCCGCAGCACTCATTATCATATGATACACTATACATTACATATTTGTTGTCTTTTTTATTCACTAAGGCATCAGCTCCATCAAACCATGGATTTTTGTCTGTCTTGTTCAGTGCTGTATTCCTACCACCTGGAACAGTGCCCAAGACACAGTAGGCCCTCAGTAGTGACTGATGAGAATGCTTACGTATCTTTTTAGACACTTGTAATTATTCCACAGCCATACTTTGCTATGACTCTCCCTGATTAGCCCACCTGAGCCTCCTTTGGAATGAATCCAGTGATGATCCAGAAAACAAACAGAAGGGCAGGGAGGCTGGTGTTGTCATAGCAGCTGCTGAGTTGGGAAGGGGGCAGCATCTGTATTACTCAAACACAGCAGCTTCCCTGGGGAGAGGGTAACCCTGAGGCTTTGCAGGTCTTTTCAATATCTTGAATTAAATGAACTGTGAAATATTTGTTTTATTGGCAGAGCTTGGGTTTGTTTCTGAGGCCTTAAATTGTGTCTGTTCTGGGCAGCTGATACGTAGCAGAGTGGAGCATGCACAGTATTTAGAGAACTCGTGGGAGCCTCCTCCATCATTTGGGGCCTATCTTCAGGGCCCCTCTTATTTCTCCTCCAAGACTAGCAATCCCTTTGTTGGCACAAGGCATGGGGGAAAGAGAAGCTTACAGTCAGTAAAGGAATGTGGGGAGGAGCAGCCTCATGTAGCATGGAGTGCACAGGAACTCAGGAAATTCTTTTTGACGGAATGGCTGCAGGCTATAGAATTTCAGACTGGGGCCAGTGCACTGAAAGAGGATTGGACTGGGGGTTCAGGAAGAGTCAGTTCTCAAATTTAATAGAAATTAGAGAGCTTTTAGGGGACATGGAAGAAAAGCTCCTCATGTGTACAGATATACTGAATACAGTTCCAGAGCATTTCCTGTCAAATCTGTTGTTCTTAAATGACATTTCCCACCTATGTCTAGGAAAGCTGAAGGCCAAGACTCTACTTTCAGAGTTGAAAATCATAAAACTCAAATTCCATGGTGAGCTGCCATGGTGAATGCAGAGGGATCCTCTACATTCTCAGCTATGGACATTGAGCTCCTTTCTGCCTGCTAGAGATTTGTAATTATGTATGTATGTGTTTATATGCATGAATATATGCATATGGAGGTGTGTGCAAATGCATGTGTGTAGATATGTGTATAAATGTATGGGAGAAGTTTGGAAATACTGCTTATACTTTCCTAAAGGTTAAGTGTTTAACTCTGGAAAGGAAAGAAAGAATAGAGTAGGATGAAATAAAGAGAAGAAAATAAGTTTTATATTTTGCCTTATATAATACTAAAATGTTTGCATCATTTTGCTGTCAAAATGTATTCATGTATTATGAGTTTTAAAAATTTTCCCAAAATTGCAATTGACAAATGAAGTCACGAACCAATGACAAATTGAATGATGTTTCCTTTTCTACTCTACTCCATTTTCTGTCCATCCTGAATGACTACAATGATAAGAGGTTGGGGAGGGAATCTATCACATCATGTAGGAGTCATTGTTTCTCTAAGGCCACAGACTTACCTTCCAAGGTATGTGCTGCCATTTTTTTCAGGCTATCCCATATACCTAGAATACATCTTTCTCCAGCCCTGAATGTGTTGTTACCAAATGTTGCTTATTTTTCAAGACCTGTCATGATTAAATCACCTCCATGAAGCTTTTTCCCAGCTTTTCATCAACCATTCATTCATCCATTCATCATTTAGCGAGTGCCTACTCAACGCCAAGTGCTTGTGTGAAACTTTACATTAATGCAGATATCATTCTTGCTCTCTGATGATAATATTATAAAGAAAACAGACAGAAAATATATAATCCAACAAACAAATGAAATAAAACTTAAAATTGTAATAATCACTAGAGAGAAAAATAAATATGGTTTCCTGATAGAGAATAGTGCAATAACACCCAAATTAAGTAGGGTGGCCAGAGATGGCATTAATTATAAGACACAGAATGAAAAATTGAAAGATACGTTTTCCAGGGTGAGACAGCGGAAGTACTGGGATGTTTTTAGGAAGGGTGAACAATGCATATGGTTCCTTCTGCTTCCGAAATCCTATATTTGTTTATCACATTGTTCCCTGCATTTATCATTTCTATGCTCATATTTTTCATTTCAAGGTTTGTATAAAAAGCTTGTAGTGGCCTGTCATGTAGTAGACTCTCAAAAAGCTAAATCAAGCATCCACGAACACTACAGTAGGAAGAAGAAGCTACCTCATATTGTCTCAAAGACAACTTACATTTCACTGATACCCTTTCTAGAGGGTCTCTAAAGATGCAGAGATAAGTTCCAAAATTATCATCAGGACTAAATATTACAATGTTTTTTATTTTCCAAGTCAATTCCCTGCTGGATCACCATTATCTACAAATGAAAGAAAGATCACCATTAGCTACAAATCAAGTTCTGGTTGGGTAAAGTCAAATCCTTATGCTGAAATGTTTTTAAAAATCATTTAAAATCCTGTCAAAGAGAAATACTTTCTTCCTTTTGTGTTTCCTTGGGCCTGTGGTCTTTTTTTTGTTTGTAGAAAAGAAAAAGTATATTTTTGGTGGACCAGAAACTATTTTCTTTATTGTTAATATATGAACTCATGACTAAACTCAGCCTATAATCACCTCTCCATCCCTGTAAATTGAACTGGTGCTTTTTTTCCAGCTTCATGAGTTGCTTGTCAGTCATGTTGATTTTTCTCTAAGGTCTGGCCTTGAGGCAGGGAAAGGCTTTTATTTTCTAAACCAGTAACTAGGAAAGATCTTTGCTCTGTCCCTCAGGGACAGCATCTTTAAGATAGAGGTACTGGAAAGAACAACTCCCGTTTTAGAAACGTTTGGTGGCCAGAATAAAGTGAAAAACACCTTGCCATATCTAGAAGTCATAAAAGCTTCAAGTTAGATGAAACCAAATAAATCATTTAGATCACTCTATTACTCAATGCTGGAATTTGTTTAGAACAGCCCCCCAAAATAACCATATGATCCACTTATAATTCCCTTGATGAACAACTCCTATCTTTAAGAAAGATTATTCTGCTTTTTAGTTATCTCTGCATCTTAGATCCTTTCTTCATAACAGGTTCATCCTGTAAATGCCAATGAGTCAGAAACCTCCATTTCTAACCTCTCCCTTGTAATCCTAAGGATGCTCAAAAGGGCAAAGAACATGTCTTATCTATGGCCTGATTAAAACTAAATTGGGCTTCGAATCAGATTCAAATTATAGCTTCACAAATTAATTGACTTTAGACAGGTTTTTAATTTCTGTGTCTCAATTTCCTCCTCTCTAAAATGTAGATAGCATTACATCAGAGTGATTGTGAGGATTAAATAGGAACATGTGAGTAAAAATGCTTCACATATGCTCAACACATAGTGGGGTACTCAAACTTTTTCTTTTCTGTCCATTTTTTTTTTCTTTTTTCATGATTACTTAGAGAGCTTGAGAATAGCTAGCTCTACAGATAAGGAATACATTTTGCCTACAAGTAACAGGAAATAGAAATAACATTGGCTTAAATCATGAGGATGTTTATTGTTTATTTGGCAGGAAGCTCAAAGACGGACAGCTCTGGGCTTGGGCCGTTAGCTCACTGTTTCATCATGAACCTGGGCTCTATCTCTGCTCTACTCTTCTTAGTGTTGTTGGCTTTTTTCTTCCTGCTTTCTGTAGCATAGCTGTAAAATGACTGCTATTGTTCCAGGCATCATGAAGTCAAGGCAGGAAAAAAAGAGAGAAATGGTATCTGTAAGCTTTTCTTTCACTCCCTTCCCCTTTGTGAGGAAGCGAAAGCGTCCCTGAAGCCTTCCTGCAGACATTTGCTCATCTTTCATTGGCAAGACTGGGTGAAATGGCTGTCTCTCACTGACTGGTGAGCTGGGAAAGGGATATAGGTAAGACAGAATGAGGTTGGGGATGTATTAGCCAATTGACCGTGGCTGTCTTAGAAGAGCTCGGGTCTCCCCTAATTGTCACTTCTCCAGGCTTATCATTCACTGTGCCCTCAGCAGCCCTGAGCATGACTTGAATTTGCACACTTCTTGGCCTGTTTCATCTCCTCTTTTGGATAATTTATTGTCAGAGCCAAGCAATGTCTGTATCACTTGAGGGTTCGACCAGAGAACAGAGCCCACTCTAATTATTAAGGACTATGGGACTTACTGTTGGATTAGATCTTACAAAATGCTGGGGCAGTTGGACAAATAAGGTTGGGAAAGGGGAGTTGTTGGATCAGAGAAAAATCACTAACCAGCTTTCACAAATCATGGGCACAGGGCGACAAGTTAGAACGTATAGGAAAATCTAGGGAGCCAGGTGTGTCCAGCTGCAAAAGTGGGACCACAAAAGGGACCTGGTGAAGAAGTTTCTGGAAGGCTATTGCTTCCATATCTAGAGACGAACCAGAATCATTGTTGGGCAGTTGGATCAGCAGTCAGTAAGAAGAGCTGTGGGTAAGAGAAAACTAGGCCAGCTGGAGCCTGTTGACATCTTCTTTTTCTGTCTTTCATTTAATCTAACCTCAGTGATCTTCAGAGAATAAGGTCAGAGGGATTCGAATAGGCTCAGTGTGGCTTCTCCAAGCCTAGAATGTATCAAAGGATAAGAGAATGATGCTGGGTTCCCAAATGCACTTGCACTATCGTGCCTTTTTGCACATTTTCATTGCAATGGGAAGCGCTGTTAGGGAGATGTTGAGGGTGTATTCAATGATGGAAATAGGGTCTGTTCCAAAGGCAAGAACAGGATTACCATGGGATATTAACACAGGTTGCTTTTAGGAATTCACAAGGGAAAGGAAAAGCAGGAACGAAGATTGTTAGGATAAAGAAGAAAAAGAATGAAATATTGAAATGGAAACTATGGCCCCGCAATCGTGTTCCTACATAAGCTCTTCAAAGCTCCATTATTAATTTTTATCTCTTTAACTTATGTTTGAAAACCCCATGACAGCAGCTTTTCCTTTGGACAGTGTATTTTTCCTTTGAAATGAAATCTTTTTTCTTTGTCTCGACTTCTATATCAGTAAATGTTTAGCAGTATATTAGCTGTTATCTTTTGTGTACTACAGCACAAGATTGTTTAGAATAATTAAATCACAAAATGTTTCCTATGCCCATCTTAGCACTGATATTCTTTTCATCTAGGTGATAAAAGCCAGCCATACATTAATCTACATCAAATTGTCTCCTAATAACTTGAAGAATTACAAAGGAATGTTCTTTAACAGTGAAAATAAGCTGAATTCCTCCTTTTGTATAACAAAGAATTCTTTTTCTATTTACAAAGTAAGCAGAAGATCAGTGAGTAGGGCCATTTTTCTATTCCATTATGGAACACATATGATATATTTATTGTTTCTAAGATCTGTTCTTTGGGGTCAATTTGTCAAAAGGACAGACTGACCTATGTCTTCTTTGGACGTCAAGACAAATGCCAAACAAATGTCTCCTTCATTCCAAAGGCACCATTCTACTTTGTTAAGGCAGACGATGATGCTGTCTTTACTTAGCAGCAGGAAATTGATTGACCAGAGTACTTCTGATGATAAGCTAATTTCACAGACCTTTGTAGAGAAGGTGGTTTTCATGCCAGTCCCAGTTAAAGCAGTAGATTCAGCCTAATTTCCCAACTATTGTCCAAATGGGAATACTCAACTGCTGGGATTTCTTTACAAAACTTGTAACCCTAGAAAAGTCACTTTTTGCTTTTTTTTGAAATGAAGTCTCACTCTGTTGCCCAGGTTGGAGTGCAGTGGCATGATCTCGGCTCACTGCAATCTCTGCCTCCTGGGTTCAAGCAATTCTCCTGCCTCAGCCTCCCAAGTAGATGAGATTACCTTTAGGAATCCACAAAAGAGAGGAAAAACAGGAACAAAGATTGTTAGGATAAAGAAGAAAGGCAGGGTTTACAGGTGCCTGCTACCATGCCTAATTTTTCTATTTTTAATAGAGACAGGGTTTCACCATGTTGGCCTGGCTGGTCTTGAACTCTTGACCTCAGGTGATCTGTCCACCTCAGCCTTCCAAAATGCTAGGATTATAGGCGTGAGCCACCACACCTGGCTGAAGTCACATTAAAAAACAAAAAAACAAAGCATGACTTAAGGGTATATACAAAAGCCAGCATTGTAAATTCCATATTGCTCTCAACGTGGAGAAATAAGCAGATGGAATATATTGGAAGGGCTGAGGGCACAGATGTCTTCTTGGCTTGGGTTCAGAGTGAAAGAAGAAGCCCATTTTGTAGCTGAGTCTGTGATAGGAAACATCTAGATAGAGGGCTGAAAAATCAAGTGCACAAGGTTTAATGAACTGTTTTTCAAGACAATTATTACAACATTTAAGCAACAAGTTATTGTTTAGGAGCATGCTCTTCTAACTATTTCAAGCATGTGTTTTGAGTGGAAAAGCTTTTCAATGGTGGTGAGTTACATAAAGTGTCCTTAGATCTCCCACGTACAGTAGCATTGTTATTACTCTGGCCAAAAAAAGAAAAAGACAAAAATCGTCGCTTCCTCTATTGAAACCCTAAGCCCTTTGTTCATTACAAATATTGTCTCCACGATGTTTAATAAACTGAGAATGGGTGCTTACTGTGTAACCCTCTCCATAAAAAAGTTAAAAATAAAACCAACTGCCATACTCAGTGCAAAGATCATATTCCTAAATGGCCCAAATAAAAAGTAACCTCTGTTATTTAGTTCTACAAAAATTATAGAAAATGTAAGAAAATACAAACAAAAGGTTGAAATCATGAGAAATCTTTCTATTGGGAAATAATCACAGTTAACATTTTATAATAAAATTTTTCAGTCATATATAAAATTACTGTGTTTTCTTTTTCATATTCCTGTTCTCTTTTCTTCCAGTAATATGTTATAGAGGTGGTTCCTTGTCAATAAATGCAGATAAAAATTGCCAATTTTATTGGGTGTCTATATTTTATCTAATCAGTAATTTATTTATTTGACCTACTCAACCATCATCTATCTACTTCATCTATCTATCCATCCATTTATTTACTTTCAGCAACATAGCAATAACTATCTTTGCATATACTTCTCTCTGTGCTTGTCTGATTATTTCCTTGGGTTGAATTCCCAGAAGTAGAATTGCTGGATCAACGGGTCTGCACAAGTTTAACTTTTGATAGATATTGCCAAATTGCCTGCCAAAATTTCATACCTATTATACTCCCTTCAACAGGGTATGAGAGTGTCTTTTCTCCGTATGTTCCTTAACACTGGGCAATAGCAATCCAATTAGTCTTTGCCAAGCTGAAAGGCTAATACAACCATAGTAGCAATACTTCTTCTTATTGAGTTTGCACAGCCAGTTAATGTTGTTTAGCCCTTTGCACAGATCTTCAGACTGTGAACTTCTGTTTATTGAGTTTGTACTTTTCTTGTATTTTAAAGAGATTATATGAACCTGGAAGTCAGTAGGCTTGACATTTAATCTTTCCTGACACTAGCTAAGGGATGAATTACTACTTCTCTCTTCAGATGCATCTGTAAAATGGGTGCAGTTGTAACCCAGGCACAGCCACAAGTACTACTTTGTACTATTACATAATTGAAAAGGAGATGTTTTGTATTTCGTGTTTTTGTTTGTTTATTTGAGAAAGAGCTCACTCTGTTGCCCAGGCTGGAGTGCAGTGGTGTGATCACCGCTCACTGCAATCTCGAACTGGGCTCAAGCGATCTTCTTACTTTGGCTTCCTGAGTAGTTGGGACTACCGGCACACACCACCACAGCTGGCTAATTTAATTATTTTCATTATTTGTTTAGACATCTTGCTGTTGTTGCTCAGGCTGGTCCTGAACTCTGGGTTTCAAGTGATCTTTCCACTTCAGTCTCCCACAGTCCTGGGATTACAGACATGAGCCATTGTGTTTAGCATTTGTTTGTTTTTAAAATTTCTGCTCACTCCTGTGGCAGGCAGCCTATAATATACCCCCACTAACAATCCCCACTTCCTGGTAGTCTCACCCTGTGTAATCTCCCTTTCTGTGTGAGTGGGACCTAGTGACTCTCTTCCAAGGAACAGAATTCCGCAAAAGTGAAGGGATGCCACTTCTAAGATTAGGTTACAAAAAGACTCTGGCTTCCATCTTGCCCAATCTCTCCTACCCTGTTTCAGTCCCTATTACTCTCTTGGGGACGTTGCTCTGGGAGAACAAGTGCCGTATTATGAATACTCAGTGGGGAGGTTCATATAGCAAGAAACCAATGTCTTTGATGTCTTATAGGTCAACATCCAGCAAGGGCCACCGGCTTGCTAACAGTTGTGTGAGTGAGCTTGGAAGCCTATCTTGTCCTGTCCAACCTGAAGATGACTGCAGCCCCAGCCAGCCAAACGTTGATGCTTGTGAGAGGCCCTGAGTCAAAGACATCCAATTAAGTTGTGCCCCGATCCTAGTGCCTAAGAAATTCTGAGAAAATACTTGTTTGTTGTTGTAAGCCACTAAGTTTGGGGGCATACTGTTCTGTAGTGATAGATAACTAATATGACTCCTGATTTATCCAGCCTCCTGTTCCTGATTCAACCATGCACTGCACTGCCTGCCTGTCATCACTGGTCACCATTTAGAACTCTGAGGCTCTCAAATCAATATACTTAGCCTGTCCTCAGCAGAGAGGTTGGAGAAAACTACTGTCGTGCATTAACCATGTCTTTCACTTTCTGTATATTGATGCTTTGACATACGGGGTTGAATGGACTGCCCATCTCCAGGTTAGCCAATTCCTAAAGGTAGTAAACAGTTCACCCATGAGCATGCTTTTCAAATGCAAACCAACCAATCCAGAGCCCGCAACCCCAACCAACTCCCTGATGGGGTTTTCACACTCCAGACCACAATCCACTTGCCTTAATCATCCCAGCACGGGGTACCAGACAACTAGAACAGCCCATGTGCCCCAGAGCCCGCTGAAATTATTCAAACTACACAATCCTCTGCCTGTTTACCCTGCCTTGCTCATTTCTTCCTGAGAAAACCACAATTATGGCACTTGTCAGCGTTTCCCCCTCTCTCCCTCTGTCTTCTGGCTGACCCCACTGTTTCTCCATGTGGTCCCCTCCCCCCTTGGTATGTCCCCTCTTCTTGAAATATGTGGGCATAGCAAGCTATTGATTCGATGGCAATCATTTCCTGATCTGTTGGTCTTACCATACCTGACTAATAGTAAAACCTATATTAAAACAACTCCACTTAACACCTGCTTGTCTTATTTCCTATACTTTCTCCTCTCAATACATTATTGAATTGTTCAAATAAATTAAAGTCTATGACCATGCATAACAAAAGGCGAATACTATTACACAGAGACCCACCTTAGCTAAAAACGCAATAAGAAAGAGAACCACTTTTGAAAGTGCGCTTGATCTGGATGGATTCCCTTGCCTATTAATATGCAAATTGGCATCAGTTTTTCTTTGTTTATGACAACTATCAAATTCTGCCTTAGGCTTACTCATATTTAAGGAACTGCCTTGTTAGAGAACAGGCTGCCCATGATGGTTACCCTGAGTTACATAAAGACTGGTTTGGAAGTGCAACTTTAAAAAATAAAACTATTTCCTCTCTACATTCTCCTTACCTCTTCCCTCATCAAGTAAAAGGGGGAAAAGAAAGAGGCTGGTTTTCCAGTTACTGTATTTTATCTAAAGGGCTTGAGCAGATGATCTTTCAACGTTCCATTTAGCCCTTAAGGATGATTGCTTATTTGTGGATTGGTTCTTCAAATGGCAGAATGAAGGAGATCATGGAACCCTCCATTTACTCATTTGTTGTTATTGCTGTTTATTTTTGCTTCTTTTCCTTTTAAAGAAAAGGCTCTTCCACTTGCATGTCCCATAGTCCTGTCTCAACTCCTCACTTTCTAATGAGGTAGGGAACACATGTGAGCATAATTCATGTAGACTGTTTTCCAGATTTTCCACACACTTGTTTTCCTGAGAAAGATGTTATCTTTTCCATGTAAAGAGGATGGAACTTTAATGTTATTCCAGAAGAAAGAAAGTGAAAGGTTGTGCTTTCCTAAGGTGCAGTTGAATTTTGTCACAATTTGTGTTTAATGAGCCTATTTGTCAACATGCATTGTATCTAAAGATGCTTTTATCTACTCTTATTTGTCTTAGGTTGAACTAAATAGGATGTAATTTGCTAAATCACTAAAACATGAAAAAGGAAAGGAAAATCTTTCTTACTCTTTGTTCTGCATCTCAGCTGTGAGAAGCAAAGAATCTTATACTTCAGGACTGTCAATCACTTCTGGTTCTAGAACTGCTTTATAAAAAATTAAGATATTCTTACAGGTTATATTCAGATTTTTTTTGAGACTGTTCTCTTTGTTTAATGAACTGCCTCTTAAAAAATGCTTTTACTCTATTGAGGAAGGGAACTATTGAATTGTCGTGTGTGTGTGTGTGTGTGTGTGTGTGTGTGTGTGTGTGTGTGTGTTGACTAGCAAACACATATAAATGGAATGATGGCAGGGCTTCTGTAACCAAGAGAAGTTTACGAAACATTAAATTGTTAAGGGAGCCACAGTGTTTCAGAGATTGACCTTGAAGTTTTAAAAAAGTGAATTGATCCACTGGAACAAGTACAAAGCCAGCTTTGGTGCTAAATGTAAATTGTTAAAAATGGTACAGAATAACATCTGCCTTGTAGTATGCCTTAATCAGCACTGTGAAAAATGAAAGTTAAACGATCTACTATAGTGGCTTCTAAGTGAAGGATAAACAAAGGATGAAAGAGTTTCTTGCATGGTTTGTAACTGATGCCATGAAAAATGTCAAGAACCATCTGCCTCAAACTTATCCAAACTGTCATCAAGTATTCTAATCCAGTCAAACGAGATACAACTAGAACAACCTATGTAACTTGCTGAAGGCTTATCAAAAGAGTTGTAAATAAAGAAGAAAAAAAACCCATCAACTGTGTAGCTGCAGATTGCAGCCAGCTTGCCTGTGGCTTTGAAATTCAATCCCATTTCTCTAGTCTGACAAACTGTACTAAATAGCGAAATGGATTTTTATTGCTCTTAGTCATTTTCACTTTAGTTGCTATCAGGAGATAAATACAGTTTCCTCATAGAATCAAATCATGACTTATTTTTTAAAATGCACAAGCCAGTTTAGACCTTACCATTCAATCCATAAGTACGTACCAAGTGTGTGCACAGGAGCTAAGCATTGTATTTTGGTCAGTAAGAAATCATTTACTTATGTGTGGGTAGATTTGCATGGCTCAACACCCCATAACTATTTTTTAATTAGAGTTTCTCTTTATTCAACTTAATAAATCAATTTTTCGTAATCTACCCATTAAGAATACAGAATTCAGACTCAGACAGTTGGGCTTTAAATCCCAGCTCTACCACTTACTGGCTGAGTGACCTTAGGCAAGTTGCTTAACTTCTCTGAACTTATTTTATTCTTCTGGAAGACTGAGATAATGATAGCCACCTAGATTATAGATAGACATAAATTGATGCTTGGGAAATTCCCAAAACATTGAAGCCGAGTATGGCAGAGGCAAGTAATGCTCACTGAATCTCAGTGCACTCACCTCAGTTTCCCAGTTCCCTCTGCAATTGGGTTGGGGCCATGAGATCTCAGTAGGATCAATTCTGGCCAATGAACTGTGAATAGAAGGGATGCATGTCGTTCTGAGCTAAGATCTCTAACTGCCTATGTGCCTCCTTCATCTTTCTCCATTCCTACAAAGGCAATTTTGAAATTGATGTATTCCATATGGAAGAGTTAAAATATAGAGAAAGACCACTAGTCTTGTGTTAGACTTCTCATGAGAAGGAAATATATATTTGTTTGGTTTAGCTGCTGACATTTGGTGCCAATTTGTTCCTGCACATAGCAGAGCTAAGGCAAATACATCAATCAATGTGTTTATATTTATAAGCACATATACCTCCTTTGATACTAATAGATATACAATAAGTATGTATTTAAAATGGCATGTAATTTTCTGACTATTCTATTCTCTTCTTCAGTATTTCTAAGTCAGTGGAAACTAAGACCTTTTTTTGTAGGGAAAAGAAAGATGATAAATAACTGTAGCAGAATGCAAAGGGTTGTTAAAGCAATGAGACTAGCTGATACCAGTAAAGAATTGGTTTAAAAAACTATGATATACAGGAGAATATTGCATTTAATGAAAATGATACATATATAAACTCTTTAACATGAAAAGATTTACAGTATATAGCTAAAGAAAAAGATATCTTAAAACATTATGGACAAATGATCCCATTTGTAGTCTATAAAATGACCTTTAAGGGGTTAGAGGAGAAGATCACGAATGGCTGAGGAACTCTAGAAAAAATCTTCATGGATATAGAATTCCTTTAGCTTGCATTAAAGGGAATATGGAGGGCATTCCTTGGCCCTGTTGCCGAAACACCAGGGGTTGGTCTAGATCCTGCTACTTGCCACACAGAAAGCCAATCACTGAGATGACAAGTATTGCCAAGGAAGAAGACTTTAATTGGGTGCTGCAGTTGAGGAGATGGAAGTCCAGTTAAAACTGGGAGAGAGATATACACAGGTAAAACCTATTGTATACATCTTCAATTTGTTTTCAAATCCATCTCTCTGACCGACTAAAACTAAGGGTTTATATAGCTGAGAAAAAATGTAACAATGTTTAAGAAAACAGGAACTAGGATGGAGCAAGGAGGCATTTGGTAAATTGATTTGGTGAGCTTCAATTCTTTGATAGTTTTTTGAGACGCCTGAAGGTCCTTTCCTGAGGATGAAACTCAGATTAAAAAAATACAGGTTTCAAGTTTTGACAGCAGAAGGGTCAATTTCTATGTTTATCCAAAAACAATGGTGTATGGGACTATTGGGCCCTTTTCATTCCCAATCCCTGCCTCTAAAGATGGAGAATAATACATAAGTCTTTAGACAAAAAGAAAAGGACATACAAATAACCAGTTTATATATGGGAAAGATATTAATCCTCACAAGTACTCAAAATAATCCAAGCAAAAGAGATCAAAATGAAAGCAAGGAACAGATATTATTTTTCAACTATCAGATTGGCCAGAATAAGAAGTCTGATAACCTTCAGTGAAGGTGATAAAGCTTATGGCACTTTCACTGGTTTCTAATAGGAAGTTAATCGGCTCCATTCTTGAGGATTCTGGCAATTAATATTAAAAGTCTTAAAAATGTGCTCGTCTTTCATCCAGTGATTTCACATCTAGGATGATTTCATAAAGATAGTTGTATGGAGATATTAATCACAAGACAAAGTTTAAAAGTGGTAAAATCAAATAAAACATCCCACAAAAACAGGAAACAATCTAAATGTCCATCAGCAGGAGATTGGTTAAAAAACAAACTAACAAACAAACAAATACATATGGCCAGGTGCAGTGGCTCACGGCTGTAATCCCAGCACTTTGGCAGGCCAAGGCCAGCAGATCACTTGAGGTCAGGAGTTCAAGATCAGCCTGGCCAACATGATGAAACTCTGTCTCTACTAACAATGCAAAAATTATCTGGGTGTGGTGAGACATGCCTGTGATCTCCTGATCCCAGTTATTCAGGAGGCTGAGGTGGGAGAATCACTTGAATCTGGGAGTCAGAAGTTGCAGTGAGCTGAGAGCACACCCCTGCACTCCAGTCTGGGCAAGTGAGACTATACATATGATAATATCATATTAAATTAAAACAATACCTATCTAAACCTTTTGACATAGATTCACAATATATAGCTAAATAAAAGGATGTCTTAAAATATTATGGGCAATATGATTTCATTTATGCTTGTATTTATGAAGTTATCTATTGTCTATTTTATATTTTTAGAACCCGGAATTATAATTTATAATTGCATCATATCTAATTATATTTGCATACCTTTTATGTTGTATATATTTATATGGACTTAATTAAATTTAGATTTATATATACATGCATATCTTTCCTGAATTTTCATTCATCAAAATTTTAACAATGTTCATACTTGATGATTTTAGGTGGTAGAACTGTGAATGATATTTCCTCTTACTCTAATTTTCTGAATTATTTTCCATGTGTATCTGCTACTTTTCTAATAAGAAAGCTATTATAATATTTCAAACACAAAAAAAACTGGAAAGAGAAACATTGTTTGGGAATGGTCTTCATTTTGTGACTTGGACAAGGATCTCTTATGATGAACTCTTCCATATATGGTGGATGGAATTTTTTTTAACCTGGCTGTATCTACTCTGTGTAAGGAGATGAGCTACACCATCAAATGGACCATTTCCTGCTTATATAAGTCATATTGGATTGAGGAACACTACCTACCACCATATTTTTTCATCTTTTTAGTATTATCTGCCATTTCTCTAAAAGTAACTATACCTCTAATTTATAACCAGTCTGTAGTGATTGGCAGGCCACAAAAGAAAAGAGAAAGGATAGATTGATACTTTAAGAATTAGAGGACTGGAAATCTCTTGCCTTGTATAGTCAAGGCAGAGAATTCTTGGTTTTGTTATATTTTAAAAAACAATAGCTACCACTTATTAAGTGCTTCCTATATTAAGTGCTTCCTATTTGACATGTCTGGGCTAAGCACTTCCGGTGCAATATCTCATTTCAAACCCTATGAGATCAGTTCCGTGTTTATTTTCATTTTATAGATCAGGAAGCTGATTAAATGACTTATTGAAGTTCAATAGCAAGAAGTAGTAGAGTCATTGTTTTGTCTGATAATAATCAGATTCCAGATGGTGGAACAGCTTGATAAATGGAAAAGGGTTAGGTATAGGGATTAGATGATCTAGGTCATATTGCCACTAAATCTTGGTAAGTTTCTTCCTCTTGGGTTGTAGCAAATATGGTAAATAGAGCATACGTGTGCATTTATACTCTGTCACTCACATGGGAGTAAAGGAATAAAAACTATATAACCATGTATCCAGAGCTATACCAACAAAGACATAAAATGAAAGAGGAAGGGCTGCAGATAAGAGATGTCAGAGTGTTTTTGAAAGATTGAAAGCAGAAGAAAGAATAGTAATTAGCTTAGCAGAGCAGTGAGAGCTGAAATCTAAATGCTTGAAGTATAAGGAGATGATGCAAGGATATTTGCTTTAGCAATCCATGTGAAAGTTCAGAGATTAAATTAAAGGCATATCAAAGAATATGTATTTGTTTATCTTTTTGGTTACTTTTCTCAGAATGTTTTAATCCACTCTGTAGAAATCTTACTTTCCAATATATTGCTTTATGGTTGCTTCCTTTTTTTTTCCTTTTTTCTTTCAAATTAAAAAGGTCTGGGGTTTTAAAATTATAAGAGTATTATGTTCATATTGCAAGAATTTCAAACAATACAGAAATGTAGCAAGTTTTAGAAAGAAACTTTTGTATACCTCCATCTGATCCTCTAGCTGTGCTACCCCATATGGTATCAACTAGCTACATGTCACTTTTTCAATTTAAATTAATTAAAATGAATTACCTTAAAAATAAGTTAGTTGCACTAGCCACATTTTAACTGCTCAAGTCACCTGTGGTTAGTGGCTACTGTGTTGAACAGTGCAGAAATAGAGCATGTTTATTATCATAGAAAGTATGTTGAAAATTATTCTAGAGATATTCACGGTTAAAAGTTTATTGTATAAATTTTCAATTTGTTTTCAATTGTACATAGAAAATAAGGCATCATCATTAGAGATATGCAAATCAAAGCCACAATGAGGTACCATTTCACACCAGTCAGAATGGCTGTTATTTAAAAGTCAAAAAATAACAGATGCTGGTGAGGCTGCAGAGAAAAAGGAATGCTTATGCACTGTTGGGAGTGTAAATTAGTTCAACCATTGTGGAAGACAGTGTGGCAATTCTTCAAAGACCTGAAAAAAGAAATAAAAATTAGACTCAGCCATCTCATTACTGGGTATATCCCCAAAGGACTATAAATCATTCTGTCATAAAGACACATACACACGTATGTTCATTGTAGCATTATTCACAATAGCAAATACATAGAATCAACCTAAACGCCCATTGATACTAGACTGGACAAAGAAAACGTGGCACATAAACACCATGGAATACTATGCAGCCATAAAACAGAACAAGATCATGTCCTTGGCAGGGGCATGGGTGGAACTGGAGGCTATTATCCTTAGCAAACTAATGCAGGAGCAGAAAACTAAATACCACATGTTCTCACTTATAAGTGGGAGCTAAATGATGAGAACCCATGGACATACAGAGAGAAGCAGCAGACACTAGAGCCTACTGGAGAGTGAAGAGTGGGAGGAGGGAGAATATCAGAAAAAACAACTAATGAGTACTCGGCTTGATACCTGGGTGATGAAATAATCTGTACAACAAACCCCAGTGACACACATTTTTCTATATCATAAACCTGCACATGTACCTCTAAACTTAAAATAAAAGTTAAATTTAAAAAAAAGAAAATAAGGCATCATACTATACATGCTCATGGTTTTTCACAAATGCTTTTGTGGAAAACAAATATTGTTTTCCAGCTGCTTTTAAGGAAAACAAATATTGTCTTGTGCTGTTCCTCCATATTCTCACCTCAGCTCCCCAGAAGCACTCACTTAAATTCTAAAAATCAAATTATAGTTGATGCATTATAACAAATTAAATAACATAGAAACATAAGAAAAGAACTCCTCATCACCTCCAGTTCTACACTATAGAGACAAAAATCTATTTAATATTTGTTTTTAATTCTTTTGGTGGCTACTTTCACAATTCCATTTCTTGATTTATCACTCAGTCAATATCTATTAACTCCTTAATATGTAAGATAAGGATTCAGTGCATTTGTGCTGACCTGTCCCCTTTATATCCTCCTCTTCTTGTTTAAATTTTATATAATTACATTCTATTAGTTGTCACTCTAACTCTAAATAACATTACCTAACCTCTATTTCTTATTTTTCTTCACTTGCTCTTGACTTGCAAAACTGTGGTATCAGCCCCTGAATGTTCCTCCATCACTTCTTCCCATTTCCAGGTCCCACACTTTCACCTATGTATTGTATATTCTGTCTGCCCACCAACACTGTCTTTCCTATGCTTTTCTTATAGGTTTACAGTAAAAGTCCAAAGCCAATCAGTGCATTAATTTGAAATATGTGGCTTCAACTAAATGCATTCCAAGATCCCTAAATTTGTATATTCTACAATCTATTTAGCTAGATTTGATGTTAGACCATCTGATGTAAACATGACTTATGGCTGGTAAAGAGAGTTTGTGTGTGTGTGTGTGTGTGTGTGTGTGTGTGTGTGTGTGTGTGCATGTGCCTGCACGCATGCTCATGTTTGTGTGGGCAAATGCTCTTCCTATTCTAATCATGTGAAGTGGAAGGTGCATGTTTAGGAACTTTGGAGCTCCCTGGGAGACAAGCTACAGCAGTGTGATTCTAATCCCTTTGATTGTATACAAGTTTCACATCTTCGATCTTTGTTTAGACACTGTCTCTCTGGCATGGCCTGAGGGCTGTGGATATCATTTAGCTTTCTGATCTTTTAACGTGTAAAAGATTCTCTTGACTGAGGTAGAAGCACATGGACTAAAGGGTATAGAGTGCAAGATTTCAATCCCAGAGATCTACATAGATACATGGAAGACATCTCTATTACATAGGCCATGAAAGTTGACACAAGTTATTAATAATTTCAATGACCATATTGGATTGCCTTTAATAGACACTAGTTGAAAGCAGGTACTAACCAAAAGCTAATATCAGAGCTTGCTCTCAGGCTGCTGGGAGACCCCCAAGAATCTCATTGGCAGTCTCTTTTGAAGATTAGTTCCCTATGTCCATTAAACCAAGATTAAATTAGTTTGTGGGAGCTGCTTTTAGCATTTGCACTATTACATTATGCATGATTCCTGACTGCACATCTCATGAACAAACTGCACTGAGCTCCATTAGTGATTTTTTAGGGCTCTGCTTAACTTGGAAATGGATTGATTTTGTATAGGTTAATGTATAGCAGTGATGTTGCCATGACCTTAAAAATACCCTCTTATGTTTGATATCAGTAGGGAAGCACTCTTTGGGGATTATGGCTCTGATTTTAAAAGGATAAATTATGTAGATTGCATGATTAGAGAGCAGCAAACCCTGTAACACTATATTGTATATCAGGAAAAGCTGTACTCTCCTCCTCCTATCCTTGGTGAGGTCAGGCTACCTTACTCAACGTGTTTCCTACCGGGACCTTCCCCATGAAGCTAAAATGATATTCCCAGGACTATTAAACAAGTCAGTAAATTTTGATTATGAGAATCAGGAAACTGGATTTTTAGGGGCCTTAGGTCATCCTCCCTACTAGAGAGATGCACGCATCTTTCTGACATTTCCAGAGCCAAACAAGGTGCCTGGGAGGATATAGGTGTTGGTAAGTACCTACGGAATTGAACTAATGATTCGTCTTCCTCATTTTATAGAGAGGATGACTGGAACATGGTGCAAAAATTTAGTCAAAAAGTATCCTTATTAAAGTGTACCCTAGGCCAGGCACAAAGGCAAATCAGCCATAGATGCTTGTCTTCTAGGAGCTGAGAGTTCAGGGATGAGCGTGGCATACGGGGAGAGGCAAGTGATGCACAGACAATGCCCCTGCACAGTGGAAGGATGCAGCAGGTGCCCTGGGAAGGGAGAGAGTGGCCCTCAGCCTCTTTGGGGTGATGATATCTGTGGTTAGTCAGGCAAATGAATTGGCAGAAGGCATTCAGGCAGGAGTACAGGCTTGAGTCCATGCACAAAGGAACAAAGCAACTTAGAATAAGCAAGGGTCTATAGGCCATTGTGGACAGTGGGGAGAGAAATCAGGACAGGAAGGTGACTGATCAGGTAGGAATCTCCTTGCCAGGTGAGCTTGCCTTGTCCAAGGACTCCTAACATTTCATGGCAGAAGCAGGACTGAAATTCATTTCTCTTGATCCCAGAATTGTATCACCCTCTGATGCCGTTCTACAAGGCATCACCATCTGATGCCATTCTACTGTATCATGCTCTGATGTCATTCTACTGTATCACCCTCTGATGTCATTCTACTGTATCAACCTCTGATGTCATTTTTCTTCCCCTGTCTCAAGCCTGGAGTCTCTCTTTTGCTGCTTTTACTGAGGGGAATTCTGCTGCACACCTTTATTTTTATTAGTATTTTCTAATTAGAAAAATAATATGTGCTTTTTTTAAGGGATGAAAGATGAAAAGAAAAATAAAATTTCTCCACTTGTCTACTTTCCAATCCCAAACTACTAATAAACAGTTTCTTTTAAATCCTTCCAGATACATTCTATGTATGTAAGAAGTATGGTAAACACATTGCGTCAGACAATACTTACTGGTCAGCAACTTCCTTTGTTTCATTTAATGATAAAACTCATATTTTCATGAATGTGTAGTTCTGCCTGTGATTTTTTTACTATGAATTGGCTTTAATTTATTTGAATAGTATGTTGTTAAGCATTTAAGTTTTTCTCTTATTTAGATATTTTATATATACACACACACAAATACATACATACACATAAATACATATATGTGCATGCTATCTATATACACACTCTACTATATAATGTATATATGTACTGTATACCTTCTATTATATGAGAGGAATTCAAAAAGTTTGTGAAAAAATGTAACTAAAAGATTAAAATAAAAAATATAAACTTTATTTCTCAAGATAAGCTGCATCAATGTCAAGACAGTTTTGTAAGTAATGATACTGGCCACTTAGTCCATCCTTAAAGAACTGAGGGTCCTGGGAATGTAACCATGTCAGTGCAGTCTTTTTTACAATATTAACTGAAGAAAAATGGGCGCCTTTTACAGATTGTTTTTTAAGATTAGGAAACAAAAAGAAGCCAGAAAGAGCCAAATCTTTTGCTGTGACTGGACCGTGTCCACCCCTTGGTAGCCATTGCTGTGACTGTGCTATTTCTTTAGGATGGTACTGATAAAGCCATGTTTCATCTCCTGTTACAATTCTTCAAAGAAATGCTTCGGACTCTTAATCCCACTTGTTTAAAATTTTAATTGAAGGTTTTGTTTCTGTCTGCGGCTGACCTGGGTGCAGTGGTTTTCTTACCGTTGAAAAGAAAAAAAAAAAAAAATTCTTACCATTGAGGGAAATCGCTCAACTTTGATTTTTCAGTTGGAATTGTATAGATTGAACCAGTTGAGGTGCCTGTGATGTTGGCTATTGTTTCTGCTGTTAATCATCAGTCCTGTTTGATTGAGGCATTAACAAGTTTAATTTTTTCCTTGCAAATTGATGTGGATGCTCTGCTGCGGTGGGCTTCATCTGCAACATTGTCTCATCCCTTCCCTTCTTAAAATGACTTGTCCATTTGTAAGCTACTGATTTCTTTGGGGGCACTGTCCACATAAACTTTTTGTAAAATATCAGTGATTTTACCATTTTTCCACTTAAGCTTCACCATAAATTTAATGTTTTCTTCTTGCTTCAGTTTTTGTAAAATTCAGTTGCTTTGATGGGGGCTCCTTTCAAACTGATGTCTTATCTTTCTTAGTGCCTCCTAGTAGATCCTATTCAGACATGTTATAACAAGTTACCATGAGTTTCTTTTGTTGCTAAAAAAGTTCAAAATCCATGCATGCATAGTGCAGTTTCTCTGAAGTTTTTGAAATCCCCTTGTACATATACACTCACTATATGTGTGTAGATATCTATATACACACATAAACACATAATAGAAAAGTATGAAACATGGACTATATATATTCAGAGTCACCGGAACAGCTGTCTCAAAAGAAAGAATTGGGAGGAGAACATAAGAGACTTCATCTTTATCTGTCATGTTTTATTACTTTAAAATATATACTTATTAGAAATAAAGTAGGTACTTCATTACATCATCCTTCAGATACACCAGTAGTTATAAAGTCATCCTTTGTAACTGTCTGCATTTTTCAATTCTACAGTTTTAATTTAAAAATTGCACACATACAAAGCAGGGTGACATTTTCATTCTATAACACTCACCCTTTTATCTCCTGTAGGTGATTGAAGAAACTGTCCATGGGATCATGACAGAAGCCACAGTGATAGTCTTCCCAGATTGAACCATAGCACTAATGGAGATTATCTAAATTTCTATGTGGTTTGATCCCATTGAAATCAATGGAAAGCAAAGGACAGGAAGAAGTCAAACAGACAATTTTTCCCTCTCATCTCTATGGTATGGTTCATCCTTACAGTTCTTCTGGAAAAGTCCAGAGTGCCAAGCAAATACACTGACCGTGGGGTCCTGCCGTGCTGCATCATGGCTCATTGTGAACTGGTGGTCAATCCAGAAACCCATCTCCATGGATGCTTTGCATCATTTCCTTTCCCTCCCCTTCACCACTAGGGGCTTGCACCTCCCAAATGAAATATGAGCACTTCAATCTATGTCCCTGCCTTCTAGACCCTCAGCACACTCCCATGACTCACATGCTGATGAGGATGTCAAATTCATGTGGCGCTTTGGTAATTTTGGTCAGAATCATGTTTCTAGAATCGAGGTAAGGTGGTTTAGTCAAATGCAGATGAGATTGTGGAGCCACGTGTCCCGGATTCTAACTTTGGCTCTAGACCTTATTAACCAACCTGTGGCCTTTATAATCTCTCTCATCAGTCTAATGGAAATCATATTACTAGTCTTCCTTATCAGGAAATGTGATCATCAGGGTCAAGAGAGATAAGGGTTGAGAAAGTAATATGTAAGCCATTAAGTAGCACACAGATGACCGTTATTGATGTCAAACGGGAATTTGATCTAATGAACTCTGTTGCTCTTTTCTGTCAACACAAATTCAGTATTAAACATTTGTACAGTTATGAAAACTTCAAGTCGGTTGTGTGTGTTTTTTGACTTTTATACAAATGATATCCCACCAGAGCAGTGGTCAAAAAACTATCACCCACAGGCCACATTCTAAAGACAGTCCTTTTTGTAAATAAAGTTTTATTGGAACTCAGCCACTTCCATTTCTTTACATCTTGCCACAGTCACTTTCACACTACCATGGCAGAGTTGAGTATTTTCGATTGTGACAGAGACTGTCTGGCCCAAAAGCTGAAAGTATTTACTATTTGACCCTTCATAGAAAAAGTTTGCTAATGTCTCTACTAGAGAAAATGCTAAATACTGTGTCCCTTTCAGTTAACAGTATATATCAGAGCTGTGGTCTTAAAATATTATGTCTGCAAGGTGATCCACTGGGGGCCACAAGAAAATATTGTCATTTTTACTTTTTATCTCACAATTTTTCATTTTGATCTTAGTACATATCTTAGAAGGTATAAAACATATTAGTATGATTGAACAGGTTTATAATTTATAAATAAATATATATATAATTGATGAATCATTAAATGTAGTTTGATAACTGTGTCACTAAATGCATACAATTTAGCCATGTTACTCCTTATGGATCTGGTTATTTTGCCTGAACTCTTTGCATGGAGCTGTATTATTTGAATTCACCACAGTGCATGCATCAATTCCCCTTCCAGCAGTATTTGGGCTACTCCCAGTCTTCACCTTTGCAAACAATGATGCAGTGAACACACTTGATTTGCTTTTGTCCAGACTCATGGCTACTTGATAAAGCCTGGTGATAGTAACTCATTTTTACCTCAACCAGGTTGGAGAACTGCATACAGCTAGTCAAATGCAGACCCAGACACTATTTGGCCATTGCTACATTATTCTTGGCTGACTGCAGATGTGCTTTATCTGCCTTAATAACAAAGGAATTAAACTGAGCATTTTCATGAGTTTCAGAAGACAAAGAGAAAAAAAGGTCTCAAAGATTTCAAACCCCTGGAAGTCTATAGGATCTACAGGAAGAAAAAACAAACTAATCTGAGGTGCCTCTGACTCTCCCTACTTCTTTCCTGTCTCCATTGTTCTCTGACATCAGTAGAACCTTCTCCCCAGCACTTTGCAGGGGGAACACCCCTCCCTCCTTTCCACCACACCTATGTTGAATGCTAGCTGATTTTTTTTTTATTTTTTTTGGCGTGATCTCGGCTCACTGGAACCTCTGCCTCCTGGGTTCATGAGATTCTCCTGCCTCAGCCTCCTGAGAAGCTGGGATTACAAGCGCCCACCCCTGCACTCAGATAATTTTTTGTATTGTTAGTAGAGACAGGGTTTCACTATGTTGACCAGACTGATCTCAAACTCCTGACCTCATGATCTGCCCACCTCAAACTCCCAAAGTGCTGGGATTACAGGTATGAGCCACCTCACCCGGCCACTGGCTGACTTTTGTGCCCTGTAATTTGACTGTACCTTTTTCTGTCTTGTGTATCTTTGATTTTAATGCAACATTCTGGAAGATCTTAGAAGCTATACTCTGATCTGAATTATGTAAACAGGTCAGTGCTTGTGCATTTAGAAGCAAGATTTTTTTTTCAAACATCCTTTATGATTTGAAAAAAGGTAACATTGCAACCAAGAGTTGCCTGCATAGATGGACATTCTTTTCATTTCCTCTTTTATTTTTTTTTCAGTTTCTTCATTCCTTCTCTCTCTCTCTCTCTTTCTCTGTCTGTCTGTCCGTCTGTCTGTCTATCTCTGTCCAATAACATTTACTGAGCTTTGAGACAAGGAGAAGTCTATGACCTGTAGGAACTGATTGAACTGATTTGCATCAGGTATATAAACATTGTTGTTTTCTCCTTGATTTTTCAGTTTTAGGTTGATTTGACCAAAGTCATTTCCATCCTTAGCATCACAGTGAAATGCCAGTTTGACCTGCAGGGTCAACGGTTTAGTCACCATGAAACTGTAAGCTCTGTAAGGGCTTGTTTTAGTCATTGTTGGAACTCAGTACATAACATATAGATGTTTAACAATATTCAGCAAATGGATGAATAAATGAATGACCAAGGACCGAGATGCAAGGTAGCCTAAACCCAGCACTTGGGGCCATTCAGATTCCATGTGGAGGATAATTTCTAAATGAGAGATTCCTCAACTACAAAACTTCGGCATTAGTGTGTAGAGAGATTGGAGGATCATCCTTCATTGATCAGATCATATCTTTGATGTTGAGTTGATAAAATGATGTTACACATAGTGTTTACTAGAGAATTAAATTGAAAATAAGAAGAGCCATCTTGGTGTTTTGATTCAAAACACGAGGATTAGAGTCCAAAGTTCTCCCATGTACTCTGAGTCTTTAAGCAGGACCCTTTACTATTTGAGCTTTAGTTTGCTCATCTATAAAACAAACACAAACAGTGTCTATTGGTTGTTTGTGATGATTAAATAAAACAATTGTTGCAATCTTGGATAATGAAACAGACTGTAAATGTGAAATAAAATGTGAATTTCTTTCTCCATTTTTTTCCTCTTTTCCTTTTAGCCAAAATGATTTGGTTATCAGAATGTTGAAAAGTCATCTTTAAAGGATGGCACAGACTTAAATGACTGCTATAGAGCTAACTTTTGATATATTTGGCTCAGGGGATTTTGAACTAAAAAAGTTGCAGGTTTAGCATGGATGTTGAGAAATTTCTAAGAGGGAGATTATTTTGCTTGTTAAAAAGAATTGAGCTTCTCTTCATGTTGTTACCTTCATAGATCCGTATGTTGAAGACCTAACTCCAGGTACCTGTGAATGTGACCTCTTTAGAAATGAGGCCTTGGCAGCTATAATCAAGTTACGATGAGGTCATACTGGATTAGGGTGGACCCTAAATCCAAGGACAGGTGTCCTTTGATTAAGACTTGGTGACACAGAGATGCCTAAAGAGATGACCATGTGAAAACAGAGGGAGAACTGAAGTTACACTGCCACACCCAAGGAACACCAGGGGTTACTAAAAGAAGGGAATATCCTTTAGAGGAAGTGTGGGGCTGTCACTACCTTGATTTTAGACTTGTAGCCAACAGAACCATCAGATAAAAATTCCTATCGCTTCAAGCCAGCCAGTGTGCTGTATTTTGTAACAGAAGCCCTAAGAAACTAACACAATGCAGTACCTAAAGTTTTCACAATTTTATAAATTTTTAACACTTGTGTTTACTGTGTTGACAGAAAAGGGCAACAAAGTTAATTGCACCAAATTCCTGTGTGACAGCAGTAATGGTCATTTGTGTACTACTTAATGGCTTACACATTACTTTCTCAAACCTTATCTCTCTTGATCCTGATGATTACATTTCCAGATAAGGAAGACTGGTAATATGATTTCTATTAGAATGATGAGAGAGATTAGAGGCCACCAGTTTCATTAATAAGATCTAGAATCAAAGCTAGAATCTAGGACACGTGGCTCCACAGTCTCATCTGCATTTGACTAAACAACATTGCTTTGATTCTAGAAACATGCCTCTGACCAAAATTACCAAGGCTCCACATGAACTCGATATCCTCAGCAACATGTGGTTCATGAAAGTGTACTATAAAGATCTAAAAGGCAGGGACGTGGAAGTGCTGATGTATTATTTGGGATATAAAGCTCCCAGTAGTGAAGGGGAGAGGAAAGGAAATGATACAAAGCATCGATAGAGATGGGTCACTGGATTGGTGACTGATTCACAATGAGCCATGATGCAGCACAGCAGGACCCCCATGGTCCGTGTATTTGCTTGGCACTCTGGACTTTTCCAGAAGGGCTGCAAGGAGGAACCACATCATAGAGAAGAGAGGGGGAAATTGTCTGTCTGACTCCCTCCTGGTCCTTGTTTCTAATTGCTTAATATTCACTCCATGGTGAGCCTACTCTTCCATCCACTTCCTGGTGACCTCAGCTGCCCCCTGCAGCTGTAAATATGTCTTCCAGAGTGAGGGGAGAAGGTTGTACTGCTTATGTATGCTCAACTTGGTGATAAGTATTTTTTTTATTAGAGGATTTTTCTCCTCTGTCCACTAAAATAGTTTTGCAGAAATGGTAAGAAAATCAACCACAGTTCTCTGACAGCCTCCTGTTCACAGGAACATGGAAAAAAAGAAATGTTTTTGAGTCTTTGGCCAAAGCAGATGAACCATCAAGAGCTCCTCACATGTTAAGAGCTTGTGGGCCTTCTGCTAAGTGCCCAACATGCATTCTTTAATTGTCATCACTATTATGAAACAGGCACCTGCATTTTCTAGATGAGTAACTGAGGCTTCAAGATGAGTAATTTGAGAAAATCCACTGAAGGGCTATGTTGTCAAGCTCAAAAGTTGTGCCCAGCTTATCTGCATCAAAAACAGAGTTCACACACACAGTATTATACTACCTGATAATTATCATATTTCATTTTATCTATGACATCACTGATTAAAAGGAAACAATTATGTTATGTAGGATTAAGACATTTAAAGAAAAAGACTGCCAATTAAACAGGCTCACTGGTTTCTTATCACTCAGAACTTTTACTCTTTGCCTGGTAAAACGTTTATTTTAAACACATTTAGACACACTTTTATTAGAAAGGTGAAATGTAAATGAAATAAATGTGTTGGGATATTTCTAAAACCTCGAGTTTATACGTATTAAAATTTAGTTAAAACTTATTTAGAAACGTCTTTATAGAAAAAGAAATAAAAGTAAAATACATTTGTTGGGACAGTCCTAAAACACCTGCACTTTTGAGTAATATTTCCCCTGGGTTGTCAATATCTGCAAGCTGGATACCACTAAGCACCTTGGTGATGAACTGTAGGAGAATTTGCTATTGTCTCAGAATTTTTTTGCCAGCCATCGACACCCATTTTGCACATGTTGATGCCCACATGCAGACAATGACAACTCCATCATGACTGACACCTGGCCAACAGTGATTATGCTATGCATTCCAATTTCCAGGAGGTGAAAAGGTGACGATACTCATTTTAGAATCTATAAACTATAGATATTTTATCCCTGGTGATAATGTTGATGTTATCTTCCATTTAGAACAAAATGTTTTTCTCTCATAACCTAGGGGACTTCTGCTAGTTGTATAGGCTTCTTTGGGGGAAATAATGTGGAACATTTTCCTATTGCTGGTTTCAGTAATCCCAGCCACAGCATTAATGAATTGGATTATTTTATAGGCAAACTCAACTCCCTCCATTCTTTGCAAGCTGTGAGATTTAATTGTTTTTGAAAAAGTTTCTGGTGAAAACTCCTGGGCTTTTTTAACTTACATGGAGTTTTAAGTACAATTCATCATCTTATCTAATCTGATATCCAAGGATAGCTTTGTCAAAGCAGAGTCAAGTATTGGCAATCCTTCAGCAATCTCTGAAGAATGAATAAAAGAAAAAATGATTTAAAGCTGAACGATTTAAGTAGAAGTTTGAAATCTTTTTAAAAACTGAACAACGGACCCCTTCTTGAGTCTGCTAATAACAGCTTTGGAATATGAATAGAAAACCAAACTCTGGGAGCAGAGATGGATCTTGGATATCATCCTGTCTACGGTAAGAGGTGTATCCAGCTCCATCCTGGGTGAATCATAATAGAATGTGTTGATTCCATGGGAGATTTCACAGAATAAAAAACATTTTACCTGTGGTAACCCGCTCAGTGCCTCCCTTCTTCTATCAAAAAGTGATCCCAGATTTTCATTGATATTATTTATATTTGACCTTGATATGGAGGAGTAAAACATTGTCTCACATGTAGCGAAGGTGTTGTATTGTGTCAGGCTTAAAGGTATGGGTTCAAACCCAGGTTTGAATCCCAGATTTGGTGCTTGTTAGCTGTTTGACCTTGGATAAATTCTGTAACCCTTCTCTGCCTTTGTTTTCTCATATATAAAATGGTGAAAAAAGCTATGTCAATTGAATGGTAAAATTTTGAGGATTGAATGTTAATAGTTGTTAAGCCCCACCTCACAGGAGGTGCCTGGCACCTCATAGGTACTTTTTAAATAGAACAAAAGTAACAACTGCTCTTATTAATTCAAGTTCTATGTAAACTAAATTGGGGTCCTTCATTATGTCACATATCTATAGCTTTCTTCAGTTCCCAAAAAAGAACAGTGAATTGGCATTGTCACCTGGACCATTTTTCCTTCAGATGTTATCTACCTCAGAGGTTATACTTACATGTTTTTCCTAAATTCTGATAAATGGAAATGAGAAGTTTTCTTTTTTAATATAAGTCAGTACAATTATAGTGGCCATTCCTGTTGCCTAACCAATATTTTAATTGAAAACGTAAGTCACATCCAAGGAAACAACACATTCACTCACTGAATATGGAATGAGGATCCATCATGAAATAGACAACATGTATGTGAATGCAATATGTATATTTGATTTTCTTTTTGTTTGACTTTGAGTTTGTGCTGCTTACTCCATCAGGACAAAGAGAATTTACAAGGTCTTCTGGAAAAGCCAACTTGAACATTGCATTAAAAAAAGAAAAAAATGCCAGGCACCAAAGTCTGAGCTCTTTACCATAGGACTTAAAGCTCTTCCCTGAAACGCTCTGTTATTAGTGGGACTCAGCCCCACTTCAAGGGTTGCTTCTCTCTGTCCTGTTACCTTCTGGCAATGTCCTTTTTAGATTTCGATTTCTGATGGAGAGAATCTGTGTGCCCAGTTCCCTTTTCTTTCAGTCTGGCTATTTATTAGACCATCAGCCAGACTTGCCCCAAGCATAGATAGCCCGTCGTGGGATCCACTTGGTGCTGGCTCCATGACCAGGGCATAAACAGAGGCCACATATACATTGATTGGCGCTTAAGAGGCAAAATTTCACTTGTTAGCAGCAGAACAACGTGCCTGTTGCAGACACTCTATGCCTCCTTTACTCATTCATGTCGGCAAAATTTAGCAAATTATCATGAGCACTTTTTTTATTCTAGAAGTTTTCTATTCTCAATTCAGAATTTTCGACCTAGATTTGCTAGTAGAACATGGTCTCCACCAGAGCAGGGACATGGGACTGAGTCTGCCTTCTTTTCCTCTATATCTCCAGTGCCTTTCACATTGTCCACGAAGGAACTTCACTCCATATTTAATGAATGAATGTGTTGTTTCTCTGAATGTGACTTACGTTTTCAATAAAAATATTGGTTTGGGAACCATGATTGTACTGATTTATTTTAAAGAAAGAAAGAATAAAAGAGAAGTGGAGCAGAGGAAGAAAAGAAGAAAAGGGAAAAGGAAAGAAAGAAAGGAAGGCCCCAGTTTCTCTAGAGTTGAGAGTGACTTCCTGCTTGTTTAAATGGTTGGCTGCTGAATCATCTGACACCTCGTCCTACCGTCCTACCTAGAAACTGCCAAGAAATTCGTGCTCATTGGAGAATCCATTGGATTATAAATGCAAATGAGTATTTAAAGTGTTCTTTTTTTCCTCTCTTTTTTTAAAAACTATAATAATAATGATTTCCTA
>PVKP010001003.1:36660-163202 GCA_004027715.1 Plecturocebus donacophilus
ACACAAAAATAGGTGTGTGTGTGTGTGTGTGTGTGTGTGTGTGTGTGTGCGTGCATTATATATTTACAAGAATCTGACATGTTTATTAAGCATAGATCTCGGAACACAAACTCGAAGGATACATTTCTTTTTTTTTTCAATAAATGAACATGATTTGCACACTGAACAGGAAACTCAATCTCAAATTGATGTCCCCCAGCTCCCAAGAGTTCTACCAAAGTCAAAAGGTCTTATGAGGAATTCATAAGATGAGTTTCATGATGGCTTACATCATGGAAGCTCCTGTGGTCTTTTCTCTACCCAGGTTCCTGCTGAGATGTCCATGGTCTCTGTTTATACGGTTGTTTCCAGAAGGTCTTGGCAAAACATCTGTTGGTGGTGATGACACATGGATGGGCAAAAGGAATGGTGATATATTATCTGAAAGGGCATTCTGTCCTACATATGTTTATATTATTTTAGGAGAACCAGAAATGAGGATATCATGGCACATATGTGTATAAAAACTAATTATAGTGGACCTAGGAAACTATCCCCATATTAACTATGAAGTTACATTGGTCATTTCATCCTTTCTTTTTGATAGTGAATTAACAGATTTCAATAAGCACAAGGAGAAAGCTTAATAGGCCTCCTATCTGGTTCAGACTCCATGTGCATGAAGTTCTTTGCTAATGAATCCTTTTTAGTGGCGCTCAGAACTAAGCTACATAATTCAATATAGGCATAACAATATCCAACATGGAGTGAATCATTACTTGAATTGTGAGAAGGCACTGTCTGCCTTGGAAAATGACCTCTAGAGTCTTCTCATTTTGCTTTCTCCCCCATTCCTCATTACTTCACAGGTTTGTTGATTAGGTTTGCACCTTTCTATTTTCTTTTCCTCCTGTTTGTTCCACTCTTTGTCCTTATTTTCCTAACTGCAACAGATGTTCAGCCCACTCCTTTGCAAGGGATGAAATTCCTTAATGAAACAATGGTGATAAGGACCCGGGCTCTTCACACATTGTCAATAACTGTCTTTGATATTTAAAGGAGAAGCATGAACCTTGTGAGCTTGGATGAGAAAACTCGCTTTGCAATTTAAGCTGATTGAACAATGTGTTAGAGGCACTGAAGGAGTGGGTAGCTTGATTCATTTTACATCACATACCCAACCTGAGTTCCATCCAATTTCTGAGTCTTCAGCTAAGTCAAGGAACTTTTAGAAATCCAGGACTTACAAAGTATGTGTGCAGTCCAGGAACATTCATCATATTATCTTATCTGATAGTGCTGCTTCACCTTCTGTTCACCAAAATAGAAAAGTCAGTGCATGTGGGTGATGTGCCCTTGGCACTGCAGTATAAGGCATTTTGGTCAAGTTGACATGCACTGTTGGGTGTGAGAAGTCAGTTTTATTTTTCAGCTTCCAACATTTCTATCAATTGAACACGCAGCTGCAATTGGAAATCTCAATATCCATTTAGGTAACATGTTCACCTCTAAAATTTGCATTAGAGTATCTAATAAATCTGGATATCAATCAGCTTCTGTGCTAAGGAGCAAGGAGGAAAAGGTAAGACATTGGAATGATTCATCTTTTCAGTGTATTGTCCTGATGGCTCTCTATAATTATCCACTTTAATCTTTTTCGTGATCATGGATGGAAGGTTATGGAATTCTGACACACTTGTAGCTTGTGGAACTCTTTTTATGACATATATAACTCTCTAGACTTAATGTATACACCTTACACAGTTTGAGGATAAATATACACCTATGAAACCTGTATTAGTCTGTTCTCACACTGCTAATAAAGACATACCCAAGACTGGGTAATTTATAAAGAAAAAGAGGTTTAATGGACTCACAGTTTTATATAGCTTGGGGAGACAGTCATGGCAAAAGGCAAAGGAGAAGCAAAGACGGGTCTTCAGGGCGGCAGGCCAGAGAGCATGTGCAGGGAACTGCCCTTTTATAAAATCATCCGCTCTCATGAGACTTATTCACTACATGAGAACAGCACAGGAAAAACCCACACTCATGATTCAATTACCTCCCACTGGGCCCCTCCCATAATACGTGGGGATTAAGGGAGATACAATTCAAGATGAGATTTGGATGGGGACATAGCGAAACCCTCTTAAATCCATTACCACCATTAAAGCCATAGACATATCCGTCACCTCCCAAAGTTTTCTCCCACCTCAGCTTGTGGTGCCCTTTTTTTCTTGCATAATTTCAACTTTTAGTTTAGATTTGGGGGTACACTTGCAGATTTGTTACATGGGCATATTTGGGATATGAATGATCTCATCACCCAGGCAGTGAACATAGTACCCAATTGGTAGTTTTTTGACGCTTGCCCCCCTTTCTCCCTCTACCCCCTAGTAGTTTCCATTGTCTGTTGTTCTCATCTTTATGTCCATGTGTACCCAATGCTTAGCTCCCACTTATAAGTCAGGACATGTGGTATCTGGTTTTCTGTTCCTTCATTAATTCACTTAGGGTAATGGCTTCCAGCGTATCTATGTTGCTGCAATCAACGTGATTTCATTATTTTTCTATGGCTACATGCTATTCCATGGTGTATATGTACCACATTTTCTTTATCCAGCCCACTGTTGATGGACACCTGGGCTGATTGCATCACTTTGCTATTGTAAATAGGGCTGCAGCAAACATACAAGTGCATGTGTCTTTTTGACAGAATGATTTATTTTCCTTTGTATACATACCTACTAATGAATTGCTGGGTCGAATGGTAGTTCTGCTTTAAGTTATTGGAGACATCTCCGAACTGCGTTCCACATTGGTCTGCTTCTCAAGTGATGACTTTTCTTATTTCTTAATCTTGGACCAGAACCTAGAGATAGAACTTTTTCTTTCTTTTTTTTTTCCCTCATTGCTTTTTCTAGACCATTTCCCCTTTCTTCCCTAAATGCCAGTTCCTTTGAGATGCATGTTGTCAGCACAAGTCCTCTTTGATACAGTCATCCATTAATGTTCAAGTCACTCCACATCCCATTTATTGACAATTTAAATAGCTCAATAGATTGCTCACATGGTCACATCTTTATTATTTAGGGGATATTCTATATTTACAAGAATGATCCATCCAACCTGTTGATATCTCACATTCTTTCTTCTCTCCCTTCCAGGGATCGTTTTCCTCCACAATGCCTGTTTAGCCATCTATTTCTATGATATTACCCCAGATTCTAAGCTCATTCCCATTCCTTTTATTTGTCTGGGATATTTTCTTCAGACCTCTCATGACATGTTATTTCAGTTATTCAGGTCTATGTTAAAATGAAACTTCCTTAGAAAGCCTTTTGTGGTATCCTAGGATAATCATCCCATCATAACTCTCTTTCCTCTGCTTTCTTCTCACACTGCTTCATTTTTTCCCCACACCTTTTATTGCCATCTTGACCATATATTACAGGCGAAAACATTTCCTGTCTCTTCCCATAATGTATGTCCATAAGATAGAATTTTATCTGCTTGTTCACCACCATGTTCCTTGCACCTAAACTCTGTCAAGTCATATTAGAATCTACATAGATATTGAGAATGAAATAATGAATAGATTATGTGTGTTTATAGCTATGTACCAATTTACCATGAACACTGTCAGGCCACTAATGAATTATTACACCGTCTCAATCCTCATATGGTAACTTTTATATATTAGGAGCATTCCTGGGAAAAATTTCCATCAAAATTTTTATATTTCCTGCTTGAAATTTTTCTGATGTGTTCTAATTAATCCAGTAACATTCATAGCTTATCCTGAATTGCTGTATAGATTCCTCTTGGGAGGAATTTTGAAACAGGCATACCAGCTCTTTATATTTCTAGCATAAGTTTTGATAATTCTTTTGTTGCTGGAAGAGAGAAATTGCATTCATATCAAAGATGAGGGAACATGGGTCATTCTTGTGAATAAGAAGGTTTATTGCTCGCTTAATTTTCAAGGAAATACCTTTAGCTTCTTCTTAAACTTTGGGTCAGTAGCTTTTCCTGTGTTTATGTAGCAGCTTTATTCATGGGCCTGATATTTGGCCTCTTCTGGGGAGTTCTGAGATTCTGCATCAGAAAAATGCTCTGCTTTGTGTATATAGATGATCTGTTGACCTGCCACCACAAGACTCCTGCTGGGCTGTTTCAGTGAGTAGGGATGTCTTAAAATTTTTTTCTAAGGCATTAGTAATTCTTTTCTGATTTTTCTTGTGATCAGTGGCCTTAACTTGTAAGATTTCTGGCAGTATTCAAAGACACAGACTAATTCTGAAAAAAAAAAAAAAAAAAAAGACTTTCCCCTTCTGCAAACCTAGTTAAACTTTATATAGACTTCAGCCTCATAAACTCCTTTTTTTCTAAGCGATTCTGTAGCAAACTCTTAAGATGAAGACGCACTGAGCCCAGGAGTTTGAGATCTGGATGGGCAGCATAATGAAACATCATCTCTTAAAAACAATTAGTCAGGCATGGTGGCATGTGCCTGTAGTCACAGCTACCTGGGAGGCTGAGGTGGGAGGAGCACTTGAGCCCTGGTGTTTGAGGCTGCAGTAAACCATAATCATGCCACTGCACTTTAGCCTAGATGATGGAGTGAGATCCTATCTCAGAAGAAAAGATACAAAGATAAAAAAAAAAAATAAGAAGATTTAATGAAGGCCTTCCCCAAGGTAACCTCCTCTGAAAACTTAATTTTATATTTTCAGAAAACCATAAGGTCTCTGATCTTGAGTAGGAAGGCTTCTTTCTGTACTTTGGCATAGTTCATATTCAACAAATGGTAAAGAAATGATTAAGTAAATAATGAAAAAGATGGAGGTGAGGAGAGAATGCTTTGTTTTTTTTCACTGAGAGAGAATCTCTTTATGTTCTTTGGGTACTTTCTTGGTAGAAGTGTTAAAAGTTTCAACTGGGAGCCTCTCTGCCTTAAACACAAATCACTGGTCTGGTGAGTCAAGTAAGATATTGATAGCACAAATTCCCATGCAAATGTGAAGGGGAAATGCATGCATATTAGCACCCTTCCATGTTTATTCTGAAAAAAAAAAAGAGAGAATGATTCACCTAAGCAGAGAAAAGTGACCAGAGAGCAAAAAAGGGCTAAGTGAGTTATGTTTCGGCTAGAAACTGGTTGGTATTAAACATGAGAAATATAAGAATATAGAATTTTTTAAAAAGAATTCTTGTGAATTCTGTATGGTTTTCTTCATTTTCCTGACTATGTACTGATAATAGAAATTATTTTCAGACATGTTTTGAGTATTATCATTTTATTGAATGTATGTTTTTATCCTGTGGGGCTCTGTTTTACGGTTGCTTATTGTGACTCATCATTGATGTGATGGGAGGATCACCTAGGCTGGCTCTGGATTTTCTAGTGATCAGAGAAGGCTTCTTGGAAGGGACAGTATTTTACCCAGGCCTTGAAGGATGGGTGGACTATGAATCAATAGAAATGACAGGCAGAGTTTCCAGATGGAACCAATAATTAAAGTGATCACAGTGGTAAAGATCAGGAAGCACGGAAGAGCTCGGTGTGGCTGGAATCTTTTGCTTGGAATGTGTTCTTTACATCTGATCATCATGCCAACATGTAAACACACATATTCCAACACTTTCACCTGGTGAACCTCACTCATCCTTGAAGTGTTAGTTTAGGCTCCACTACTTCCAGGAAGCTTTCCTTGATTTCTCTCTACACAGTGGTATGTGAGGGGCTTGTGATGTAAAGTCAGGGGACCTAGGGCTTCTGTTATCAGAGCACTCATCACCCAATAATGCAAGTGCCCATTGCATCTCGTTTTCAGGATGACAGGCAACTCTTGTTTATCCTTATATTTCCCAGTATCTATCATAGTACCAGGAATATCATTGACCCTTAATAATTGTGTGTGTGTGTGTGTGTGTGTGTGTGTGTGTGTGTGTCAGAGAGAAAGAGAATACTTCTGAAACAAATCTTGAGAGACACAGCATAGAAGACACTGATCTTGCCTGCCAGTTGAGTCAACTGTCCCATAAACTCCCATTGTTGGAGAGAATCTTTAGGACTATCTAAGTCATCCCCTCATTGTAGCAGACATTAGAGAGTTGAGAATAGAGGTAATCAGAAGGATGATATCTAAGAAAAGCACACAATTTGTGCCAGTTGGACCACTCTATTGGTTACCCCGCTGGTGCATTTTCCCCTGTCCCATGGGATTACTTTGCAAATAAAAAAGGTAGCATTATTTTTATTTAAGAACCAGAAGTTTGCAATCCAAGATGCGAAAAAAAAACTGAAAAAAAAAAATCATGGCTAAAATGTCATGCCCTGAGGCATAGCTAAGTCTCACAGAAGTGACAGAATTTATTTGCTTGGAAATATTAAATATAGAATCCAGTCAGCAACTCCCCTTACTTCTTGCTCCACAGTCTATTGTCACTGTTGTCAGTCACAGCTGCTCCATCCCTCGCCCACTCACATTTATATTGAGTGCACCTGTGTGACATTAAGGTACAAGGAGTCATAATAATAAGGGTTTTGGAGTAAAGTTTTTCTCTCACCGAATACATAAACCCAGTAAAATATTGGTTTAAAATAAGAGACTGACAGGTGATGAATATATTAATCATATTGGTGAATGTATCAATCAGCTCTACAAAAAGATGTGTTCTTTTAATTTTCTTGTGAGATATAAGAGCAAACAGGTGATATGAACTCATGACTTCATGGGATCTTCCATGTCTATTCATCCAACACTAATTTACCATGATAGTCCTTGGGTTGTGGCAGTAAACAACAGACATGGCCATTTACTCTAGCACATCACTGTATGATGGCTGGATTGCTGGTGAATACATAATCACAAATGTAACCATTTGTTCCTGCAGGTGCTGGAAGGAGACATGCAAACATCCCTAGGATCTGCAACAGGAGAATCCATTTCCATGTCCAGGCAACAGCACCCTCCTAAGGAAATTCCTCTTAGGACAGTATATTTGTTAGTGTTTGCCAGAGAAACAGAACCAATAAGATAAGATAGATGATAGATAGATAGACAGACAGATAGACAGATAGATAATAGATAGATAGAGAGATAGAGAAATAGACAGATAGAGATAGCTAGCTAGATAATAGATACTTTAAGGAATTGGCTCACACAATTTTGGAGGTTTGGTAAATTCAGATTCCGCAAATCTGTGTTAGTTTGCTAGGGTTGCCATAACAAAATATGACAGTCTGGATGCCTTAAACAACAGAAATTTAGAAATTTATTTTCTCACATTTGTAGGGGCTATAAGTGCAAGATCAATCTGTCAGTAGTCCCCCCCACAACCCTGAGGACTCTCTCCTTGGTTTGCAGGTATCTGTTTTCTCACTCTGTACTCACAAGGGCTATTCTGTGTGGGTGTGTATCCCTGGGTGTCTCTTTGTATGTCCAATTTTCCTCTTCTTAGAAGAACAGCAGTAAGAATGAATAAGGGACCATCCCAGTGGCTTCATTTTAACTTAATCACCTTTTAAAAACCTTGGTTTCAAATACAGTTTCATTATAAAGTACTGGGGGTTAGGGCTTCAGTGTACAAACTTTGGAGGAACACAATTAAACCCATAACAGATAGGATCTGATGAGTAAGTCGGGTTTGCACTGGAGTGGTCTGACAGTGAGACTCATCATGGCATATTCTCTGCAGGCACTTGGGATGCATTCTGTCTTGTCAAAGTGCAGCGTTCACTGTGGTGATGAGCTCCTGGTTAATCTATCCAAGGTCCAAAGGAGATGGGGAAAGAAGATCCCTTTCCCAAGAGAACAAAATCTTAAAATGCCCTCCAGCCTCTGGCTAGTGCAAACCTGTTAAAGTTATTTTAACCCATTTAATCCCAAAACAAGCTTAGGAGGTAAGGATCGTTATTGTTCCTGTCTTGGCAACGAGGCAAGTGGCGTGGTTAAGCAACTCATCCAAGATCATATAGCTGATCAGGTGGGGAGTCGGGATTTCCAACCTCTACATCAGAAGGCTTGCCTCCAGGCCAGTGCTCAAGATCAGCAGAGTATGAGCAAGGAAGGGTGTGTGGTGAGAGATGAAGCTGCATGGGGACCTTACAGGATTCCAGAAGGAAATCGGGCTACACCTTGAGATCAGTGGGGAGCCTTTGAGAGATTTAAGAGTGAGAACGATAGGATTAGAAGAGTCCTTTGGCTATTTGAAGAATAGATTATTTAAGGACAAGAATGCAAAGCAGGAGACCAAGGAGGTTTCCACAGTTTTCTAATGACAGAGGACATTGACTTGGACTAGGCTTATGGCAATAGAGACAAAAATAAGTAAAAATTCCAGATGTATTTTGAAGATGAAAGAAATAAGAACTCATAATTAATTAGATATTGAGAGATAAATCTTTAAAGAGCTATGATGACAGGACTAATTGCATACAATATTCAATTATATATTATCAAGCAAAATACTTTTAAATTACAAAACATCATGATGATGACAAATAACTTAAGATAGGCTGAATATATTTCCTTTTGTCTAAATAAAATGTTCTGCTGTTAGTTTGCCTCCTTTGCCTCCACTCCCCAACCTCCGTTAAGAAAAACATTAGAGAAAGAAAATGTGCTACACAAAAGTCAGATTACAGCAGAGTCTAGGGTAATTGGCTCATACACCAGTTCAGTTCCCATAGTTTCTGTGCATGTACCTTTTTTTAAACATCTACAGTATGCGGAGATATAAAATGAGTCCATTTTCAGTGACACATTTAGCTCTAAGATGTGTTATCCTAGCCAATATGTTCATAGATGAACTGCCTTTTTGTAAAGTGTGTTTTCTTTATTACTGTAAAAAAAAGGGGTTTGGGGCTCATCATGAGGAACTGGGGTGAGATACAGTGAGATTCAACCCCGGGCACGTGCTCTGTGGGCACGGAGAATGCATTCTGTCCGGTCAAAGTGCAGCATTCCCTGTGGTGGTGAGCTCCTGGTGAGTCTATCCTGGGTCCAGCTCCGGACTACTTTGCAGCTGAGCTTCATCTTTGGCAGGGGTTTGTCAGTGCTTTGCCATGGGAGAGGAGGGTGGGATGTCAGCTCTGCATTGGGTCCTAGGTGAGAACCGTGCCGTTAGTGACAAAGATCTATGCTGAGCAAAAATAAAAAGGAATGTTAACTAGAGTGAGAAGCAACTGATTCAAATAAAAGATTGAAGAGCCAATGGAAGAGAGGCTCCCTGCTCCTCCCCACTACGCTGCATGAATACCCTGGCCCTGAGGACACTCCAACAGGACTAGGCACCGCTGGTCCTTCAGGCAGACCTAACTGCGTGCCCGTTCCTGCCTGCAGTCTTACCATGTGGCATTTCCCACAGCAGACAGTCAAAACCACTCCAGCCCTGGGAGGATGAGCTCAAGTGTCACTGCTTCCAGGAAGTCTTCAACGATACCTCTTTCCTGGCTCATCTGTCCTGAATTCCTCTAGCCTGCTGCTTCCTCCAGCCTGGCATCATGGGTGGTGGTCTGGGATCTCTGTAGGTAGCACATGAACAAGAGATTAAACAATGTCTTACAGTAAGGAAGTCACTGCCTTTCACTTCTCTTCAATTCTTATCTGTAAGTAACAGAAAAAGTGCAAGTTTGGTGCTAATATGTCTTTACTAACTCTCTGATACTGGCTAGTCATTTTTTCTTAATAAAGAGAGAGCAGGCCTTGCAGTTAGAGGCTTGGCAGCAGTATCTACCTGGAATTTAATATATTTTTTAAATTTTTCAGATACTTTCTATTTATGGCAGAGATACCAGTCCCATTTATGTTAGTGACACAGATCTTCCTTTAAAAATAAATGTACTTGGCCGGTTGCGGTGGCTCCTGCCTGTAATCCCAGCACTTTGGGAGGCTGAGGCAAGCAGATCACAAGGTCAAGAGTTTGAGACCAGCCCAGCCAATATGGTGAAACACCGTTTCTACTAAAAATACAAAAATTAGCCAGGCATGATGGCATGTGCCTGTAGCCCCAGCTACTTGGGAGGCTGAAGCAGACGAATCACTTGAACCCAGGAGGCGGAGGTTGTAGTGAGCCGACATCGTTCTGCTGCATTCCAGCCTGGGTGGCAGAGTGAGACTCTGTCTGAAAAATAAATAAATAAATAAATAATAAAAAAAATAAATAAATGTACTTAAGTAAAAAGGGGAGTTAAGGAGAAATGCCAAGTGATAGGAGAGGAGTTAGGAAAATATAACAAACATTGTGAATAAAAGTTTAATCAACACACATCTAGATAGCTCTCATGCCCTGATGCACAGATAGGCAGGTCTCCACATTCATAGACAACCAAGTCCCTAAAGATATTTGAGAGAAATATGTTCAACAGCCAGACTTATTATGAAAGTTAAAAAACTGCATTTCCAGAGTCCAGTACCTGTTCTTTAATTGTCTTCCTTTACATTTAAACACCCAGTCAAATGTGGTCCAGAGAACATTTAACTGAGGAGTGAGACTTGCCAATTTTCCTTCACCTAGTGATGCCCATGTTTGAGTTTCATGAAATTTAAGAGAACTATTATTATATAGTGACATAATAATTTCCTGTGCTGTCTTTTTTTTTCTTCTTTTCTTTATTTTTATTTTTTAAAAGCAAAAAAAAAAAAACAAAAACAATAGAATGGCCATCAATTGCATGAACACTACTCTAAGTAAGGCCAAATCTGAACTGTTGGCTGTTTGGCAGTGCCATATTGATAACTTAGAAGGAGCAGATGTAGAAATATCAATCACAGGTGGTGTAGAGGTGTCTGTGTACAGAGCACAACATTGTACATTAAAAAGATGTTGAACCTTTAGAATTGTTGATATAGTTTTATACAGTGTAATATGCCCATGTTAAATAGGAGCTCAGAATTGATCTTAATGAAATTCTATTTTATGTTACTTACAAATTGATTTGTGTTTTTCCCCCAACAAAGTATTAACTTTCTGAGGCTTAGAGGCTCATCTAAACGCTTTGACCCCCAGCCCCTGTAGGGGGCTAGAGAATGTGTATGCTCTCATCTTTACAGCAAATCTCCTCTTTTGGATGGGGTATTGCAATTTTCTTTTAGAGGATCACACTTAGTCCAGCCAATGTAGTTTTGAAGGGGCTGGCTTCATCTCTGGTTCCATGGGTGGACACTGGATCCACTCTGGTTTGGCAAATTACTGCATCAGTGTAACTCATTTGTGAACGGGTACACGATCCAAACTGGACCAACAAGTACCCTACCTAGAATTTCGCTTGAATTGTTAGGATAGAGGAATTACCTTTCCTGAAACACCAGGGTTATTGTCTAAGGAAATCAGGACCAAGAGTGAAGCCAATTCAAAGAAAAGCGGAGACTTGAGTAATAAAGAGAACCCAGATAACCCAGGTTGTACACTAGTTCAAGCAATTTCTAAAAAGTATTATGCTAGAACTTTTCAGTCATATAAACCAGTGAATTCCCCTTCCACCTTTTTAGGTTTAAGCTAGTTTCTGCTGGGTTTTGCATTTTGCTTCTGACAGAGTCCTCACTAATACATCTCTTCTTCCCACCAAACACAGTGCCAGGCATGTGATGTGTACTTGATAAATACTTGTTGATTTGAATGCTACACATTCCCCTATACTTAGAGAACAGGATGGTGTAATCTAAAGGGCATCAGAACACGAGTCTGAAGGTTTAAATCATTGTCTCATTTAGCACATGTTTACTGAGTATCTCCTTAGTGCCAGGCACTGTTCTAGCTTCTGAGAATACCACAGTGAACAAATAAAGTCCCATTTTAATGGAAAGGATATTCAAGTAGAAGAATATGTAATATGTCAGGTGGTGATATATTATATTCAGCTATGAACAAAGACTTGCAACCAAGTAGGTGTGACACCTTGAGTGAGCCACTTTATCATTCTGGGTTTCAGTTTTCTCATACATTTAAAAAAAAAAAAGAATTGGAGTTGCAATTCTCTCACTCTTGCTCTTTTTTTTTTTTTTTTCCAGGAACACAACCACCACCCACACCAACAATATTTCTTTTTCTTAACACACTTTTATAAACCTTAATCCTGAAGCACACCTGAAAATATATTTGCTGGTAGCTGATATTTCTGGGGAATACTATATTTTCTTGTGTTTATTGGTAAATTTCTCTTTGTATAATTTTGAGATCTATGAATCCTTTCTTGTTCAGGTTTCCCAGATATGAGCCAGATTCCTGTGGGGTTTTGGGGCTGCCTCAACTAGCTGAATTCCCTTGAGGTCTTCACCTGAGAGTGCTGTCTGAGTCTACCTGTTCTGTCTGAGAGCTTTTCCTGAAATCAATGACAGTCAATCACTCAGTCACCTTTCATTTGGTGAAAAGTTTCTGTTATCTCTGAACCTTGGTTAAGTTGAGACATCCTCTTCCCCTCACACAGCTCCTCAGTTAATCACTTTACTTATCACAATCTCTGGTTTGCCTGCTTCTTCCTATAAGTTTTCAGAGCCCTCCGAACTTCTCTCCCAGTGGAAATGGTCTCAGTAGCCCTACTGCTGCTGTCTTTTAAAGTGATACCATGAATAAAATTTGGCTCTGAAGAGTGAATCATATACTGTGCTTCTCAAGTGATGTTTCTAGACCTTATTTTTATATGTGTATATTATTTTAACAAATATTTATTGAGCATATACTATGTGCCTGTGGATACTGCATTGCTGTGTTCCCCCTAAACCCCTTGTTCTTCTCTCCAGTAGGAGTAGAAGAGAATTAAATTTGCCTTTGGGCAAACACCTTCGTATTCTCATTTCACTTACTGTTCTCTCCATTTTGCATATTGCATGCACACTTAGCTTACCACTCCTTATTCCTACATCTCATCACAGCTAGAGGTCCAATGCCTCCTCTCCAGACAATTCCCAGGATGTCTTCCAGGACACTAAGACATCAGGCTCTTGGAAAAACATATCCTTTAGTTTTTTTTCTAAAAGCCTTTTGAAAGATGACTGTGAAACATTTTGGAGGGATTCCTCAAGAGGTGATTTTGATCTTGGGCATATGGTATACCCTTCATAAACCCTTCCTGGCCATTCTCCTCACAGTACTAGCTTATTTCAGGCTGAAAGCCCTGGAATGGTGCACGGAAGGGATTCAACCTCCACTTATCCCCCACCTGCCATGACATTGGTAGGCTATAGTTTGGGAATCTCCAGCAGCGCCATCATAGTTTGTATAATCCTAGGTAGCCCTATTTTAGTTCCATCCTGCTGATTAAGTCACATGGCCTCCACAATGTTTGTCTCTGAAATGCATGTCGGAATCACTGCTCTGGTCCCATGATCATGCTACTTTGTGCCATTTCTCCTAGGGAAGGAGACTGGATCTTATTTCTCTTAATCTTTCCAATACCTTCTCACTGCTTTGCATGCAGAGAGTGACTGGTGAATGTTTTCACAATTGGATTTTGAATGAGTTACTTGGATAGCTATTGACAATATCCCAGCTTCTTGATAAAGTAAAACCTTATGTTAGACATTGAATTTCTATCAAAGACATTGCAAACTGGTTATTGATTTTCTTTTTTAAAAAAAGAGAAATAAATCTCCCATTTGATACTTACTCTGGCACTAAAATGTGATCTAGGATGGTTAGCAATAACTCAGAAGTCACATGAAGCATTTATTAAATTAAAGATGAAAATAAGAGCATAAACATCAGATCAAAATTTAGTTAACTGTAAACAATAGCTAACTGCACAATATTGAGAAAGTCTGGAGTCCTCTCCATAATTTGGGGGAGGTTTTGTTTGTTTGTTTTTTGAGACAGAGTCTCACTCTCTTGTCCAGGTTGGAGTGCAGTGGCATGATCTTGGCTCACTGCAACCTCTGCTTCTTGGGTCCAAGCAATTCTCCTGCCCCAGTCTCCCTAGTAGCTGGGATACAGGCATCCATCACTGTGCCCAGCTAATCTTTTTGTTTTAGTAGAGATGGGGGTTTTACCATGTTGGCCAGGGTGGCTTGAACTCCTGACCTCAGGTGATTCACCCACCTCAGCCTCCAAAAGTGCTGGGGTTACAGGTGTGAGCCACTGCACCTGGCCAACTTTTTGGGGTTAACTCCTTATGATTTTCCCTCTTTCTCCATTTCTTATTCACATAAGCTACCCTAGAGCTGTCCCACCCTATATCAATGTCAGCACGAAGCTCAGTTTCTTCACTGTTTCCACCAAAATTCATGTACACACAGCTATTTTGTGAATTTTGTAACATGAAAGAACTGGGGTAGGTGAGAGAAAGAATGCATGGAGAGTATACACTCCTCTATCTTGCTGGATATACCCAGCCTCTTTCCTTTTATTTTCTTCCTCCCTCATTCAGTGGAGAAAACAATTAATTCTCCCCGTTGTTTTACAACCAACTCTTCCACCTATCTTTGTGCCCTCTTCAATCCAAATCATTTTTCTGAACAGTTCACTTCCTAAGAGTACTGGTATAATAAAAATTTCTCCATCTTATGATGCAGAAAATAGGTCTCCCATATTTAATATGGGCTTCAAGTGGAGTTGCTGTCATCTGAAAATCCACTTCTCCAAAGGACAATACACTAGAAATGAGGTAAAGCTTGCAGATGGAGTGAAACATCCAAACACCAAAAAATGGAAGGAACTGATCTTCAGCACCCAAGATCCAAAAGAAAGCTACTCAACAGCTGCTTCCCTTGACTTCTGCTTCAGCAGGGCAGGACCTGAGAGACCTCTGGAGATCTATGGCATGACATCTAAAGAGCCACTTGTAGGCTATAGAAGAGTTAAGTTCCTAGTCTGTGCCAAGTGCCTTAGCTTTGATGAGGATATCTCTTTACATTCTACCTGTGCGTTGAGAAAAAAGTCAGAAGCTTGCCACAAAATGTTATACAATGGGTCTCCATCAATGGGCCTATGGAGTAGACAGTATTAAAACAAATGCAGTAACTGGAGGTCCTATCTTTACCCACCAGAAAGATCTTTTTCCTCCCAAATGGTAGTGTCCCAATGCAGAAGGCTAACTCCCAAAAGTATACTATGTGCAAGTGTAGCAATTTATAGTTTCTGGAGGATGAAAATCAGATGAAGGGCACTCAGTAAATACTTGTAAATGATGGTGCTCTGGCAGCAGCAGTGCGTATCCAAGCTTGAGCCCAGCGTGGTGCTGACTTGTGCTCTTCTGGTGGAAACTCAGCTACTCTGCCAACGCTCCCTGCTGTGCAGCCATCAAGGAGGGCTTCCTCTTAGCTACAGTGCAGACCTGCAGTGGCTTGCTGAAGTGTAGAGTGAGGCAGGCCAATAAATGGTGGAGAACTGACAACTTGGCCAAAGGAAGTGTTGGGTCAATGTGTTCACTGGATTCCAGATGTAACCAAAGAATGTATTAGACCATGGACCTCCAGGGCTATGGTCTCTAGACCAGGAATCAGCAAGCAATGCAACCTGTGGGCCAAACCTGGGCATGGCCTCTTTTTGTACAGTCTGCAAACTAAGAATTATTTTTACATTTTTAAACAAACAAAGAATATGTGGCAAAATATGTTGGTGGCCTGCAAAGCCTAAAATATTTACTAACTGGCCTTTTACATGAAAAGTTTGCCAACTCCTGCTCTAGATCAATAGTATTCAATCTTGGTTACACACTAGGATCACCCAGGGAATCTTTAAAAACAAAACAGCACAGATAAATAACTCTGCCTTTGAATAGGGAAGAACATACTTTTCTTCTCTCTGTTGGCACACTCCACACAGAACACTTCTGTGCCCAAACATGTAGGGTCCACATCAATTCTCCATGGATACTAGTTGGGTTTTCTATGATTCAACTGAATTCTGACACTTACCAGGGTTAGCAGCAGATCCCACAAGTTAAGGGTTCAATTCCACAAGACTCCTCCCACTTCAAATGTTGATGGAAAGTCCAGATTGTCACCTGTGCAGCTTACCAATGGTTGTAGATCAGAGGTTCATATCATTCCCTCATTGGGTTTGACCATTTGCTAGAATGGCTCACAGAACTCAGTTAACGTTCATTTACTAGATTATTGCTTTAATATAAAGGATGCAACTTAGAAACAGCCAGATGGAAGAGGTAAGTAGGTCAAGGTGTGGGAAAGGGGTGTGGACCTTTCACACCCTCTCAGGCATGACTTCCATGTGGCCAGCAACCTGGAAGCTCTCTGAAGTCCTTCTGTTAAGATCTTTTGGTGGAGGCTTCATTATGTAGGCATGATTGATGAAATCATTGCCCGTTGCAAATTAAGTCAACCTCCAGCCACTCTCCCTTCCCTGGAGGTCAGGGAGGTGGGTGGTGAAATCACATGGTTTGGCTCCCCTGGCAACCAGCCCTCCATCCTTAGAGGTTTTCCAAAAGTGACATCTTTAGCATAAACTCACCACTTAGGACATTCCAATGGCTTTAGGAGCTCTGTGCCAAAAATAAAGACCAAGAGCAAACATACATTTATTATAAATAAATATACATTATATAAATAAATTCTTACAATATCACAGCTCTAAACTAACCTACTGAATTAGACCTTTCAAAATATCATTTGCATTTTTGTAAACATCTCCAGGTAATTCTGATGTTTATCTGTGTTGAGACTGATGTATATGCTTAACTTTAAAAAAGACTCTCATTACAGACCTTTGCACTGTGCCCAATTTAGTGGAGTGTCAGATGTACAGTGGATTAATCACAGCTTGTTTTAGCAGAAGGGATGTTTGAGGCAGGACTGATTAAGAGGAAGGCACCAGGAAAGCTTTTACCTTGCCCAGGGAAAATCTGAAGAGTTACAACAAAGCTGACATTTATTGAGCACTACTGTATTTGCTAAACACTTTGTGTACATTTTCACATTGATTCTTGCAGCAACTCTATAAAATAAATTATCATGAGGTAAATGAGGCTTAAGATGGTTAAGTAATCCATCCAAGATTACCTAGTTATTAAGTGGCAGAGCCGGGATTTGAACCTCGGTTTGCTTTACTGCCAGGCTGTTACTGAGCGGAACCTCCAATACCTGGAGATCTGATAGGCCATCTTGGGAGTCACCAGGCACAATGTGTGAAATTCATTGACTGATACTCTTGCTTTTACACAGGGCCTCAGATGCTGGGAATCTGGGGCCTCCTGTCTTGGAGACTAACAACAGGGCAGGAGGCATCTGGATCTTAGCTCCTCACTCACCTGCAGTATTTCTCCAGTTTTGTGGGCTCCAATCTTTTCCAGAACTCAAATGCCACACACAGAATTCTACCCCTTTAGACCTCAGGATATTGTAGAAAGAACGCACCTACTCACTGCAATGAAGCTTAGGCAAACATAAAATATAACCCCAATGGTGCCCTCTGGAGTTCTCCAATGCAGAGGCCCTGATATTGCTTAACTCTACGGAGGAAACTGAGTGTTAGTGAGATTCATGAATTTGCTCAAAGTTGCAGGGATTCTAAACGGTGATGTCTGTCTAATGCCCATCCTCCCTCTGTGATGTCACCATTGCCCTGACTGCTGCCAGTTCATGGATACATCTGATTCCAAGGGGTCTCTTTTCCCTTCTCTATCTATTTCCATGGAAAGTCACCGGGGGCCTTCCCAATAAAGAAACTGTCCACTGATTCCTGTAACCTCCTCGTGAGGTTTGGGTATGAGCTGTCCCTTCTCCCATCTCTCAGTGGCCTGGTTCCTGTTGAAGATTTTTCCCCTTCAAGGAGGCCCAACTGCAGCCACATTGTCAATTACTCACTGGTTACCATGGAAACAGGTCTCAAGAGGGACTGCTTTTCTCCCTCCCTGAATGAGGCATATAGGGCTTTGTAGAGGGAGAGCGCTTCCCCTTTGGTGGCCAGGAGAAGGACTGGCCTTGGGTGACGATGTTTATACTATTTTGCCCAAGAACTCCACTCTTTGTCAACATGGCACTGCCAATTTCTCATTCTGGAGAACAATTATTCTTATTTGGAGAACACATCCTGTCACTATTTTGATGGTTAAAAGACCTTCACTTACACAAAATGATTATGATAGTAGAAAGATATTGCTTAAAAGATAGTAGAAAGATATGGCTTAAAAGATATTGTCACTTTCGTACGGTAAAAAGTTTGTTGACACACACGACAACATGGATATGTCTCAAAATCCTTATGTTGGGTGAAAGAAGCCTTGCCAAAAAGAGCACATGCTCTGTGATTTACGTAAAACTCAAGAAAGTGCAAATTCATCTAGACTGACAGAAATCAGATCAATAGTTGCAGAGGATAAGGTGGAGCGACAGATGGATTATAAAGGGGCACGAGGAAATTTTTGTGGGTGGTAAAAAAGCTGTCTTGATTGTGGTGATGCTTTTAAAGGTGTATGCATATTTCATGGACACAGAGAGCGTAACAACACACACTAGGACCTGTTAGGGGCTGCGGGGAGGAAGAGCGTCAGGATTAATAGCTAATGCATGTGGAGCTTAATACCTAGGTGATGAGTTGATAGATGCAGAAAACCATGGCACACATCTACCTGTGTAACAAACTTGCATGTCCTGCACATGTATCCTGGAATTTAACATTAAATTAAATTAAATTAAAAATAAAACAAACCCATCCCATGGTGCATGTTAAGTAGATGCAATTTAGTGTACTTCTGTTAGACCTTGATAAAGCCGAAACAAGGTAGCAATCTTTTGTTGGTTCTTAATTTTAATTTTTACTTTTTAAAAAAGTTTTCTAGAGATAGGGTTTCACTATGTTGCCCAGGCTGTTCTCAAACTCCTGGCCTCAAGTGATCTTCCCATGTCAGCCTTCCAAAGTGCTGGGATTATAGGGGTGAGCCACCACGCCCAGGATACCAACGTCTAGTAAGCACAGGCCCCTGGTAGAAACAGTTCTGGATACAATGATGCAGGAGGTGAAGTGTGCTTCTGTTGTCTTCTCTAGATGCAACCCCAACTCCCAGGGTTCCCCATTACAGCAGAAGGAGATTTCATAAACTAGTTAGCATTAAGGTATCTGGAAACTTAATGAAGCCTGTCTCCTAAGAGTATTTACGTTTTACAAGCAATTTCTGTGAGTAGCCATGTTCTATCTGGAAGCAGCAATCTCCAGTGCTGGAATTTTAAGCTGCAAGTTACCTAGTCTAAGTAGTAATTTGAGACTCTTTATATTTGATCACCTTTGTTAAATGTAAGGATTGATGATTCCTTCTGTGTTCCTAGGGCCTTTTGTTATGTTTTGGCCTATTTATCATACTTACCATTTCTGTTTTCATAGTTATTATCCTGCCCAGAGTTTTATATTAATATGATGTACTGAATTTACAAACATAAATAAATATGTGTGTGTGTGTGTGTGTCTGTGTGTGTATCATGGATACTAAAATTAATGGATGCTCAAGTGCCTTATATAAAATGGCATAGTACTGAACATAACCTACATAAATTCTCTCACATAATTTAAATAATCTCTAGATTAATTACAATACCTAATACAATGTAAATGCTATATAAATAGATGCTATACTATAATTTTATTAGCTTTTATTTTTTTATTGATTTCTAAAAATACTTTTTATCCACAGTTCATTGAATCAGGTAGGTGAAATTCACAGATATGGAGGGCTGACTGTATGCATACACATATATATGCATTTATACATTTATTTATATTTATAACTATGGTTTTGACTCATGAGAGCAAAATCTGACTGGATAAAGCATTGAGTAAAAATACCTTTGCAGGTTGTTCAACATCAAAGTAAACCTCATCACCTACTGTGCACTCAGAACTATTCTAGTGACTAGACATACAAACAAAATTAAGACATAGTCGCTGACTTGGAGGCATTAATAGTGTAGTATGGAATGTAACTCAATTAGTGAGCCATTGAAATGAAGTGAGATATACAGGCAACCTTGGTAATATTGTGGGTTCTAGTTCCAAACCATTGTAATGAAGCAAATATTGTGATAAAGCAAGTCATGCAAACACTTTTGGCTTCTCTGTGAGTATAAAAGTTATGTTTATACCGTACTATAGTCTACTACATGTATGGTAGTGTATGTCTAAAAAAAATAAATACTTTAATTTAAAATACGTTATTGTTCAAAAATGCTAACTATCATCTGAGCCTTCAGTGAGTTACGATATTTTTGCTGGTGGAAAGATCTTGCTTCGATATTGATGGCTATTTAGGGTGATGGTTGCTGAGGATTGGTTTAGCTGTGGCAAGTTTTAAAAATACAACAGTAAATTTTGCGATATTCATTGACTCTTCCTTTCACAAAAGATTTCTCTGTAGCACGCAATATTGTTTGAAAGCATTTTGCCTACAATAGAACTTTAAAATTCAAGTCAATCCTCTCAAACACTGCCACTTCTTTATTAACTAATGATCTAACATTATAAATCCTTTATCGTCATTTCTTCAATATTCATAGCAGCTTCTATTTTATCTCATGTTAAAACTCCTCGTTCTTCCAAGTTGGATTATGAGATTACAGAAATTCAGTCCCATCTTTAGGTTCCACTTCTGGTTCTACTTCCCTTGCTATTTCCACCACATCTGCAGTTACTTTCTCTGCTGAAATATTGAACTCCTCAAAGTCATCCTTGAAGACTGGAATCAATCTCTACCAAACACCTGCTAATGTTGACATTTCGACCTCCTTCCATGAATCATAACTGTTGTTAATGACATCTAGAGTGGTGAATCCTTTCCAGAAAGTTTTCAATTTACTTTACCCAGATTCATAGAGGAATCACTATCTATCCATGGCAGCTGTAGCCTTATGAAATGTATTTCTAAAATAATAAAATTTGAAAGTCAAAATTGACTTGATGCCTGGGTTCAGGGCCTAGGGAAGCCTGAGGGGAGAGAGAGACACGGGGGAATAGCTGGGGGGTGGAGTAGTCAGAACACACACAAAATTTATCAATTAAGTTCACTCTTTTATATGGGCCAAGTTTGTGGTGCCCCAAAACAATTACAATAGTAACATCAAAGATCACTGATCACAGATCACCATAATGGTTATAATAATAATGAAAACGTTTGAAATATTGTGATAATGACCAAAATGTGATATAGAGACATGAAGTGAGCATGTGCTGTTGAAGATATGGCACTGACAGACAATACAGAAACACAATATCCACAAGGTGCAATAAGGTAAAGTGCAATGAAATGCTTGTATGTTAAGATCTTAATAAGCACAACAAAATAGGACCTACGGTAGCCATTGGGGTGTCAGCAAACAGTTCCTAAAAGAGGTAATAGCTACGCTAAATTCCAAGGAGCTGAGGAGTTAGCAATGAGGTATGAGATGGACTCTCCTGGAAGCGATTCTTTTGTGAGGCTGAAAGAATGTATTATTTTGGAATGACATCTGGGTCCTGAGAAAAGACCAACCTGAAGAGATATTTAGAAACTAGATTATGATTATGTGTTGTCATACGGCCAGTGGACAGCCTTTGTGAGGTTGGAGGCAGGGTCATGCAGAAATGAAAATCTGAATAATTTAGAAGGATCATTTTAGCTACTGTAAATCTGTTTATGTGCAGACAAGGTAGCAGTTGAGTATCAGGTGAGGAGACTCCTGTGGCAATCTAATGAAAGACGATGGTACCCTGAACACTAGGATACTGGGATAGGGATGGAGGCCAAGGGTCTATTTGAAAAGTACTCAGAAGGTAGAATCAACAGGACTAGATTCAGTGGATTGATTGGATATAACTGTGGGAACTATAGAGAAGGGAAAGCTGGGAATGACACCCAATGCTTGACCTCATGTAACTTCGTGGTTAGTTAATGGAGGATGGACTCAGGTTTAAGTAAGGTTAGAGGAGATCATGAGTTCTGCAGGGACTTTTGAGTTGGAGGCAGGAGCAACTCATCTAGAAATCAAGAAGGAGGTCACATTTATGTGTCTGGAAATCAGGAAGCAGTTTCAGCCTATAAATACAGATTTAGCATGTTGATGGAACTTGAAACCATCAGGAGAGGATAAAACAGTAAACATATTTTGAATTAATTTCTGAGTGACAGGTTATTTTAGTCAAGACTTTTTCATGTTTCACAGTTGGTTTTTTGTTTGCACAGCAGAGAAAGAAGTCCCTAGTTAAGGCAGGTATAACTGAGAACTAATTTTTTTTTTGTCTGTAAAGATGGGCATGGCTATTGGAGATAGAAATGTGGTGTTTGGATTAGAGTTACAAGTCTCAGTCCATCAGTTTTTATCTGATTATACACATTTAGGCTTTTAGAAAATGCTTCCTTGTCAATCTTCCCACTGCACTTGAGACACATCTCTATGAGAGAAGTCAATAACTTTGGCCAATATAATATATTTACATCTGTTGCCCCCTGTGCTTTAGCCCCTTGAGGCCAAGTGCCAGCATGGCTTATTTAAGTTTTGGCATGCATTGAAAGATTGGTCTGCTAAACCGAGTGCTTCCTCTCCACAGTTCCCACGTTGAGTTTTCTCGTAAATTACTCTTGACTCCCATGTTGACTTATGTGTATTCAGGAGAGCAAATTTAAATGGAGAGGTATTTGTATTCAACTGAAAGAAGAATTCTACTTTTTTTTACATAAGAAAAAAAATAACATTTTGTATAATGTGCTGAATGCTGAATTTATACTTGTGTCTTTGTTGCTTATTATAATCTAAACTACTGGACAGATGTTTCTGTTGGTTTTTGTACAAACACTGAGGAGATCCCTTTTAATTTGGTCCATGGACTCTGTGATTTTCCTTAGCTTGCCAGACCAAATATTCATTCTCCATAATCACTCAAAAAAGTAACCAAAGGTCTCTTTGTTTCTGTCAAATGCTAAGATACACCAGTCATATCAGAACGTTGTCCGTTTGTGTTCACATCTTAATTTTCAGCCAACTGTTTTTGTGTTTACAGTCTGCATTAATTAATTTAGGGCATCATGAAAATGGTTTGTGTTTGATGGGTGAGTTTCATAATGAGCAGAATTTCTGCATGGATTTCTTACTCATTTAACAGCTGAGAACATGCCATTATTTTATAAGCACTACTGATAAATCATTTGGCAAATACTTCTCAGCCGTTTAAAATAATTTTTATTTCCTGTGATTTCAGTTGTCTCCGCATTTTTCCTTGTAAATAGTTGAAGAGTAAGCACATTTTCAAAGAGCTGTAGGGAGGCTGAGATGCCAGTTGCATTTTAACGATATAGGGCATTATCGTTCTTACTGTAGCCAATTCTCTTTTAAATCATTGCAGTTTCTGCTCTAGCCTCCAGCTATAGAATTCTTTTCAAGCTGGCAGTGAACTTGGCAGGTTGCCAGAAGAAATATAAAGGTGTTTTGGTCCACCAAAGTATTTTGAGTGGTTCTTAGTGATACAGTTTTCTTCAGTACATCTGCAAAACATTTTTCTGAAGTGAATTTTCATGTGAAAAGCCTCCTTAATCATCACCAGTATTGTTTATTTCAATGCAGTTATTTAAGTGCCCCCCTGGGTGCCTACAAAATAAACAAGGGAATCTTCTAAAGAGTTTTAAAAGTGGCAGGTGCTGAGGCTGTGCCCTATTCACTTAGTTTGCAATGACATTTTTGTGCTAATCTATAGACAAACAAGAGACAGGTGACACACCAAATCAAGAACAATGCACAAGAGAAGAAGGTTTCAGCCAATGGGGTCAGCTCTAGATAAGATGCTTTTGAAGCAAATATATACAAGAAGCAACAGCTTTTTAACCCCCTTGCTGTTTGCATTCTGGCTGTATAAATCTGATATTGAAACTTGAGATGTTAACTAAACTTTTTGATTTTTAAATAAAAGCAAAAGATTCAAGTTTAAAACGTCTATGTGTCTGAATTTCACATATATGTATATGTTTACATATGTATACCCACTCATTTAGACATATATTTGTATTTTAAAATAAAAAACTATCAATAAACATTAAAACATGGGAAAATAACCATTTGTTTGCCATTTTGGCCATAAATTCAATTCACGTATGTTGTATTTTCACAACAAACGACTATATTTGCATGCCAAACACCAACACACATGATGGAATTTAAGAAATAAATGATTAAACACTTTTGTATATTTTTTCTTCTTTATTGCCATGTGTATGTAAAAAAATTGTTTCTAGTGAACTTGTGTTAAAAGTTGGATTAGTCATTAATTTACAGGTACTTAATGGGAAGTTGATTTGGTTAAGCTTTAATGCAGGCTCATTATTAACCATCAACCTCCCATTTCTTTTTTAAAGTAATCCTACTCATAAGTTGGTGACCAAGTTTTGTGTAAGATTTTTTTAAAGCTTATTTTCTTTTGATAAAAATTGTAAATAATACTGAATGCACAAAAACACTGTAAAAGCATCAACATATTCCACTATGCTAAAGGGTAGAATTTTGAAGACATTTATATGCTGCTTAAAAAAAGCTGAAGATTTTGCATATAATCCCATAAAAAAACAATCCAACAATGGCATTTCATCCAGACCTTTCTACTTTAAGAAACCTTAGCATGGTTCACTTTGATTATCATGATCAAGAACAAGACATACTCACCCTGCTAATGGTTAGATCTTTAGTATCATTACATTTCAAGTTTTGTATCTATTGTTTGGGCTCAGCTGCTTCTATGGCAATCAGCCTTGGTTAACAAAAATGTATTATTTACCAAGTGAAAATAGAAGGCATCATATACCTTCTTATAGTAAACATGGCAATCCTAGTATTTAAGAACCAAAGGAAATTTAGATATCAATGTTGTGATATTGGGAGCATACAAATGTCATTAAAGTTGAATTGAGAAAACCAAACAAAATACTTCAACAGATTCGGGTTGAGATTTGTTTGTGATATGGTAGAGTTCTCTGCTAAACTTAGAGATGACTGCTATTGATGCAGCAGCTGTGGAAGAGAGGGCCTGCTGCCATCACTGGAAGGATTATTATGTTCTGAGTATTATCAGGAAACTCTCAACCAAGCAGATAATAAGGCAGTTGAGAGTGAGGAACTGTCCATTGGCCAGTCTGCATCAAGGCTACAATGAAAGTCTTTAGCTTTTATATTTGTAGCCTGCTATTTTTCCTGATGAACACATTATGATCATTTTTTCTATCAAACGATGGCTCAGGATTTATCAAAACTATACGCTTTCTGCTTGCCAGGTTTGCATCTTGGCCTTCAGAGTCAACCCTCAACCTTAATTGAAATATACTATTTCAATTCCTGCCAGAAAATGGGAGTAAACAGAATAGAAGCTTAAAGAAATGACCACCTTTGTAGAAATAAATCTGTTTAGGGAATGCATTGTCTGAGAATAGACTGCTTAGTTTAAATATATTGCAGGCCTTTTTTCCTTATAAAAATGGGAACAACTACAATGGAATACAGATTATGTAGAAATATAGATCATGTAGAGGATCGAAGACAGGCATGGATCCCTTTGGTACTTTGATGAAACTCTGTGCATGCACGCACATTCACACATGCATACTGACTATATACACATATAAATAAACACGTATATATGATAGAACTTAAGACTGAGCAGAGACTCCATTAAAGTGAATCCACAGACCTCCCCGAGAACTGTGGACACACCTGGTTGAGGACTCTGTGTAAGAGCATGCAAAATATTGCCAATACCGAGTTTCTTTTGGAGGGGAGTGCGAAATATTGCTTTTACATTATGACTACCTCATTATTTCGATGACCAGCACAGAGTGGAGGGAACCAAACAGTCTTGCATTGTCTGTCAGTGTAACCAAGATAACTAGCATTTCCACAGGGATTTATATTTTTGAAACTACTTTCTCATCTATAGCCTTGTACAGCAAAGTGCAAATACTGTAGTGTTATCTCCAATTTACAGGAGAATACACAAATGTAGGAGTTAAGTGCCTACCTGCAGACCAGAGATCCCTAACCTTGTGCTCTTGCAGTTACATTGTTCTGGCAATAGCTGTATTGGAACCTGAATCAAATCCTTGTTAACCTTAAGTTTCATTCTTGGTTTTTGAGCACTTAAGGTAGGCCTGTAGTTTTGGTATAACCCATTTGTGTTCTTTCCTATGATCTTTGAGTAGATAATACAAATGTTGGGTCTTTTAGGCAGGCCAGTATTTGGAGAATTTATATTGCTAAAGAAAACACATAATTTTCACCCTGAATAAGACATGCACCATTATCTAAACTTTATAGAATTCTTTATAAGCTGTCTTCAGAATCTCTCAAAAAATGAGCATGTAGTCCCTACTTACATCTATCTAGATTGGTTAATCATTTTATCTCAGAATGCCCAATTAAAAAATGAGATCTAGAATGGTGGCAGTTTTCCAGCCAATTCAGATGAAATTTAAAAAGAAAAGAAACTCCACAACTTCTCCGTGGAATACGCAAATAATGGAGACAAATCTGCCCCACGCGAGGAGCCGTACAGTCATTTTTGACGTTGCTGCTAAGAACTGGTGTTTCTTTGTCCCTTTCATCAACATATGACAGAAGGGTGCTGTCAGAATGCTCATAAAATATAACCACATCTGATATTTGTCCCATCTTTTAAACTTTGCAATGTGATCTTGCATCTATTTTCTCTCACCCTTCTCACAACACCTTTAAATGGTTACAACCATTTGATAGGATAATCTTAGACCCTGAGAAGTCAGTTATAGTTTGGTTTGCCGCTTTCACTGAGTCTAATCCACCAGAGTGAAACATTCACCCAACTATCTAGAAGGTGACCTTATACATTTATGGTGTTGTGTCATTCACAAATATTTTCCCATTTGCAATTCCATTTCATCCTTATCTATGGAATCATTAAGCAGGAAAGTGGAATCCAGTGTTACAGATGAGACAACTGAGACTAAGAGACACAGGAAAAGAACTAAACAGGAACAGAGCTCTTCTTAATCCCAACCTTCCTCATTGCGTTGAAATCACAGGTCCATTTTACTGACATGATTGTTATGCTAGAGAAGGGCCAATGAAGTTGGTTCTTATTTTATACCTGTTTCTTCTGACCCTTCTGTGTCCTTGCAGGCAGCACCGCAATTGACTTTCAAGATTCAGGTAACCAATTTTCTTGCTGTTTGCTTAAGAGCACTCATTTCGAAGTACATGAAACTGGCTTAGACCTTTAGACAGATCCCCAGGGGATGACTTATGTGTGCAGTGCTGAAAGTCGATTTAACAAAACCATTAATTTGAGTTTCTGGGAATAAACAGTAGCTGTCACCCACCATCAGAAAATACACAGTGCTTTGTAATCCAAATTGCAAAGTGCCTAAGAAGACGACTGAATCAAGGAAAATAACTTTGGTGGTTGTTCAAGTCTGTGTATTGTTTTAACTTTCTGGCCAGGATGGTTCATTTCAGTGTGGTTTTCAGAAAACTAGATATTGGGTTGTGCCTGCCACATTTCATCAGTCATGCTGCATTACGTGCATTAGGAGGCCCTATGAATTCTTTTGGTCTCAGATTTACTGCAAGATGAGGCAGAAATCCATTTATGAATCCAAGGAAAGAGACTGTTAAAGATAGTCCCTCTTCACCAGGGGAGACAGCACTTGCTTTTCTCTCACCATTCTTTTGCAACAGTCCTCCTGCCAAACCTGGTCTTTCCACAACAGTAAAAAGATTTAAAACTCAAGTAAAACTAAATTCAAATAGTGAAAAAACATTTCTCGAAGACACATGGCTGATTTCAAAATTGTCTTTGTTTTCTTCTTAAACAATTCACGGTAGGCAGCATTGCTATGATAAGTATGATAAGCATAAAAACAGCTTCAGCACCAATGATCTGATGAGCCCGCAAGGGAACACCTACTGATATCCTCAGATGCCTGGAGTGCATACTCCTGTACGAGCCATGTTCATTGACTTTCTGTTTTGAAATTATTTAAAAATATTTAATATAGAATATTTCAAATGTACAGTAAAATAGCACTGTATCTGACACAATCATCCAGACAAATATAACAATGTGGACATTTTACCATATTTTCTTCAGATTGCTTGTTTTTTATATATAACACAATTGTGTGCATATATCTACACATGTATACACGTGTATATATACACACATATATATATACACATAATCAGGCATATGCAAGTATATATACAGATATAAATACATGATTTTATAAAGCATATGTAGATATAATTGTCCAGAGAGCACAGTCAATAAAGTGATTATTATCAGACATACTGAATTGGGGATGTGAAGCTTTTTGTTTATAGTTGGGACCCTAATATAGTATGTCTGCTAATAATACTTTAAGAAAGAAAATCTCTTATCAAACTCTCTAAATCTTTATATGTCTGAAAACATTTATTTTGGCCCCCTCTTTGAATAAAAATTTAGAGAACTCTAACATTCTGGGTTGACAGGAATTGTCTGTATTGCCTGTTGATTTTTCCCTTTTCAACATGAATCCATTGCTCCACTCTTCTGGTGTCCCTTGCTTTCTGACCATGGTCTGCCATCTTGTGTGGATTACATTTAGATCCAAACACTCAGTTGAAGTCACAGTGTTCGCCCCTGCTGCAGGTTCTCATTTTCGCCTTATTAGATGTTTTACATTTGGCTTCCATTTCTGCCACGGAGATATAAATCCTGTTTTTGAATATGAATATACATTTTAGTGTTTTTTTTTCTTTTTATGCTCTACTGTTAGGTGAAACTAATGTCATGAGAAAACAAAAATTAAAATTTTAAACGACTATACTTACCTGGCAGGGGAGATCCCATGATCAGGAAGGTGGTTTTCCAAGGGCAAGGCTTATCCATTGCACTCTGGATTTCCCCAAATGTGGGAAACTCGACTGCATAATTTGTGGTAGTAGGGGACTGCGTTCGCGCTCTCCCCTGGTGTGAAAAGAACAAAAAAAAAAGAAAAAAAAAATGAAAAAAAAAATGAAAATAAAGAAAAAAGAAAAAAAATAAAAATTTTAAACTACTAATCTCATAAATTTGCAAAAAATTTTTCAAAGTAAGAGCAGGATGTGTTTAAAAAGAAAGGAGGTAATTGAAGGACAAGAAAAGTTAATAGAAAACAAATGTTTATCCAAATTAAAAATAGAATACAAACACTAAACAGCCAAACAGTGAAATAATAAACTGATAAGTTAGCACAAGACACTGTCTTAAAATACAGAGCAAAACGGAGCAAAATTAAAATTATGGATGAAAGAGAAGATACACAGGATAAATCTAAGAGATGGGATAGCAAATAGGCATTATAAAAAGAACAAATATAGATGGGGGAAAGCTTAAAAAAGTGACAATAGAAAAAATGAATGAATTCCCTCAAATGAAGAAATTCTTGAGTTAAAAGAGTACACTAAATGCCAGTCAGGGGCTTGGAAAAGAAACACACAGAGACATATACTAGTGCTATTTTTGAATTATTGAGATATGTAGAGAAAAACCTACACAATTTCAGAATAAAGAGTGTAGTATTTATTAAAGAAGGATAATCAGTCTGGCATTGTATTATATATAACATATATGTAATATGTATAATATAAAATTGTATGTATAATATACATTTATAATATAAAAATGTATAATATAATTATGTATAATATAAAAATACTATTAATAATAGAGCACTAATTCCCAATTCTGGAGGAAAATGATTCTGACTTTAGCATTTTTGGATCCTCTCAAGCTGTTCTCCATGTGTAAGAACAAAAGGAAGATAATATAATAATGATTATAAAAACGAAGTTCAAAGTACAATGTTTAATTAAAGGATAATTTTGTTTAAGGTTGCAGGCAGAAGTGTGTAGAGAAGTTGTTTAACTCTTGAAGGAGAAATATAAACTTGTTTATATTTGGTAATGTTAGAATAGGTATCACTGGTTGTATAGGACAGACATATACTGAATCTAGCTCAAGGAAGGAAGGATTATTTTAAGGATTTGGTGGGCAAACTCAGAGTCACAGTCAGTGCCATAGGAACTAGAAATCAGAAGATAATAGAAATGAAAGCCCCTCTCTCAGTCTCAGGAGTTACTTAGTCCTGTTTCTTTCTCTTAGCATCTACGTTCTGCCATAGTTGTCTTCTTGGCAGCCTCTCTTTCAACTGGCTGTTTCTGTGCACACAGCTCAACAGTGCCACGAGTCATGAGTCTATCAACTGGACACATGTAGCTGAACGACCGCAGTCTCTCTGGCTCTTAAGTTTACGGGAAAGAGAGCCAATGGTTGCCTGGCCCTGAGTTATAGATCTGATCATGGATAATTAGCTAGGATGGAGTGGGGTGGGATCATGAGGTACAACATGGCTAAGTGCACCTGTCTCTGCACAGAGCATAGAGATAAGAGATGTTCTCATGGAGGAAGTGAGCTAATGACAAAGAAACATGTGAGCTAATGACAAAGAAACATGCCTAGCAAGGTGGAAAAGTGTATGATTGGCCACTTGTAGCATAAAAATAAGATAGTTTGGTAATTCTTAAATAAGATAGTACCTTATGAGAATACCCTACTTAAAAAAAGTTCCTTCTGATGTCAATTTAAAATACCTCTTTTAGATATTTAATCAGATATGCTTTCTTGGGCAATGCAGATAACTACTATTCTACCTTCTTTGTGGTAGCTCTTCAACTATCCAAAGACAGCAATTGATAACCACAGCCTTCTCCATCATATTTTCTCCAGGTTAAGGTTAACCTATGTTACTGTTTTTTTTTTTTCTTCAAGGTTGTTATGGATTATGTATATATATATATAAAATTTTACTTTAGGTGCATACTATATATGGCATTTCTCCCCATGTTATCCCTCTGCACCCTCCCCACCCCCTGCTGTCTCTCCCCTACCCTCGCCAACTGCCCCCAGTGTGTGATGCTCCGCTCCCTGAGTCCACATGTTCTCATTGTTCAACACCCACCAAACATGAAGTGTTTGGCTTTCTGTTCTTGTGTCAGTTTGCTAAGAATGATGGTTTCCAGATTCATCCAAGTCCCTACAAAGGACACGAACTCATCGTTTTTTATGATTGCATAGTGTTCCATGGTGTATATGTACCACATTTTCTTCGTCCAGTCTATAATTGGTGGGCATTTGGGCTGGTTCCAGGTCTTTGCTATTGTACACAGGGCTGCAATGAACATATTGTGCATGTGTCTTTATAGTAGAATGATTTATAGTTCTTTGGGTATATACCCAGTAATGGGATTGCTGGGTCAAATGGAATTTCTATTTCTAGATACTTGAGAAATCGCCACATTGTCTTCCCCAATGGTTGAACTAATTTACACTCCCACCAACTATGTAAGAGTGTTCCTGTTTCTCCATATCCTCTCCAGCACCTGTTGTCTCCAGATTTTTTAATGATCGCCATTCTAACTGGCATGAGATGGTATCTCAATGTGGTTTTGATTTGCATTTCTCTAATGATCAGTGATGAGCAATTTTTCATATGTTTGTTGGCCTCATATATGTCTTCTTTTGAAAAGTGTCTGTTCATATCCTTTGCCCACTTTTGAATGGGGTTGTTTGTTTTTTTCTTGTAAATCTGTTTTAGTTCTTTGTAGATTCTGGATATTAGCCCTTTGTCAGATGAGTAGATTGCAAAAATTTTTCCCCATTCTGTTGGTTGCCGGTTCACTCTAATCATAGTTTCTTTTGCTGTGCAGAAGCTCTGAATTTTAATTAGATCTCATTTGTCTATCTTGGCTTTTATTGCCATTGCTTTTGGTGTTTTAGTCATGAAGTCCTTGCCTATGCCTATGTCCTGGGTGATTTGCCTATGTTTTCTTCTAGTGTTTTTATGGTATTAGGTTTTATATTTAAATCTTTAATCCATCTGGAGTTAATTTTAGTGTAAGGTTACAGGTAGGGGTCCAGTTTCTGCTTTCTGCACATTGCTAGCCAGTTTTCCCAACACCATTTCTTAAACATGGAGTCCTTTCCCCATTGTTTGTTTTTGTCAGGTTTGTCAAAGATCAGATGGTTGCAGATGTGTGGTGTTGCTTCTGGGGCCTCTGTTCTGTTCCATTGGTTGATATCTCTGTTTTGGTACCAGTACCATGCTGTTTTGATTACTGTAGCCTTGTAGTATAGTTTGAAGTCCAGCAGTGTGATGCTTCTGGCTTTGTTCTTTTTGGTTAGGATTGTCTTGGCTATGCGGGCTCTCTTGTGATTCCATATGAAGTTTAAAGTGGTTTTTTCCAGTTCTGTGAAGAAGGTCATTGGTAGCTTGATGGGGATAGCATTGAATCTATAGATTACTTTGGGCAGTATGGCCTTTTTTATGGTATTAATTCTTTCTAACCATGAGCATGGAAATGTTTTTCTATCTGTTTGTGTCCTCTCTTATTTTGTTGAGCAGTGGTTTGTAGATCTCCTTGAAGAGGTCCTTTACATCCTTTGCTAGTTGTATTCCTAAGTATTTTATTTTCTTTGTAGCAATTGTGAATGGGAGTTCTCTCTTGATTTGGCTCTCTGTTTGTCTGTTATTGGCGTATAGGAATGCTTGTGATTTTTACACATTGATTTTGTATCCTGGGACTTTGCTGAAGTTGCTTATCAGTTTGAGAAGATTTTGGGCTGAGATGATGGGGTCTTCTAGATAGACAATCATGTCATCTGCAAATAGAGACAGTTTAACTTCCTCCTTTCCTGATTGAACACACTTTATTTCTTTTTCTTGCCTGATTACTCTGGCTAGAACTTCCAATACTATATTGACTAGGAGTGGTGAGAGAGAGCATCTTTGTCTAGTGCCTGATTTCAAAGGGAATTCTTCCAGCTTTTGCCCGTTCAGTATGATATTGGCTGTAGGTTTGTCATATACAGCTTTTACCATTTTATGATATGTTCTGTTGATACCTAGTTTATTGAGAGTTTTTAGCATGAAGGGCTGTTGAATTTTGTCATAGGCCTTCTCTGCATCTATTGAGATAATCATGTGGTTTTTGTCTTTGTTGCATTTATGTGATGGATTATGTTTATGGATTTGTGTATGTTGAACCAGCCTTGCATCCCCGAGATGAAGCCTACTTGATCGTGACAGATAAGCTTTTTGATGTGCTGTTGCAGTCTGTTTGCCAGTATTTTACTGAAGATTTTTGCATCGATGTTCATCATGGATATTGACCTGAAGTTTTATTTTTTAGTTGAGTCTCTGTCTGGTTTTGGTATCAGGATGATGTTGGTCTCATAAAATGAGTTAGGGAGGATTTCCTCCTTTTGTATTACTTCATACAGATTCAGAAGGAATGGAACCAGCTCCTCTTTATATGTCTGGTAGAATTCAGCTGTGCACCCATCTGGACCTGGACTTTTTTTTGGTTGTTAGGGTATCGATTGCTGCCTCTACTTCAGCCCTCGTTATTGGTCTGTTAAGGGTTTCAGCTTCCTCTTGGTTTAGTCTTGGTAGAGTACAAGTGTCTAGGAATTTATCCATTTCTTCCTGGTTTACTGGTTTATGTGCATGTAGCTGTTTGTAGTAATCTCTGATGGCAGTTTGTATTTCTATGGGATTAGTGGTGATATCCCCTTTATCATTTTTTATTGCATCTATTTGATTCTGCTCCCTTTTCTTTTTTATTAATCTGGCTAGAAGTCTGTCTATTTTGTTAATCTTTTCAAAAAAAAAACAGCTCCTGGATTTATTGATTTTTTGAAGGGTTGTTATTGTTAACTTTAAAATTTCTGAGGGATAAAGAAAAAAATGGCACCTCTGTTGCACCTGTAGACATTTCTATCATTGTACTTGTCTCATTCGTCTCAATTCATCTGCCTCACCTATAAGATTGATTGTTTTCCACAGTATTTTGTCAAATTAACTTTTGAACCTCCAGTAATTTGGTCTGATGCCAGGAACATAGTAGGTGCATAAAGAAATAAATGCATTAGTCAAAATAAATTCTATTTGGAATCCTAAGGCATTTTGTTTTAAAATTCTAGACAACTCTATCCTGTTGGTGATGATTTAGTCACAGAACAGAAGTGCTAACCAGAGAATCTCCTACTGCACAGACATACTGTGCATTGCATTAAATGTCTTCTTTCTTAGTGCCATTTTCTGGCAATGCCTTCTGAGCTGACGTGCCTGGGAATCAGTCACACGTTTTCCAAGGCATGCTGGAAGGGAAGTTAGTAAGAGTGCAGAAAGACAGGGCTAATTTCCTTAATCTTAGCTCACCGCACCCTCTGCTTCCTAGGTTCAAGAGATTCTCATGCCTCAGCTTCCTGAGTAGCTGAGACTACAGGTATGTGCCACCACACCCAGTTAATTTTTGTAGTTTTAGTAGAGATGAGGTTTTACCATGTTGGCCAGGCTGGTCTCGAACTTCTAACTTCGAAGTAATCTGCCCACCTAGGCCTCCCAAAGTGCTGGGATTAGAGGCATGAGCCACCATACTCAGCCCAGGGCTAATTTTTTTTTACATTGCTCTATCATTTGAGGGGAATGAGAAAAGGAAATGGTGCACCGCTGTTGGCTTTTCCTGGTGGGGTGCTGCTGAATGACAGCCACTGATTTTAAATCATAATTAGCATTCCAAAAACAAAGACACAGTTCTGCCTTCTCACAGTGTCCCAGGGGCTCCAGGTAGCAAGGAATAGGGTTAGTCCATGAGATGTTCACCTCTAGAATCTTGTGACCCAAGCAACAAATTTATAGCAATCCACCGTTTAGAAAGATAAAGTAGCTTAAGGTTTGCCAGCTGGGCTAAAGGATCAGAAGGCACTGTTCAAATTCAAACTAAAATGTAGTACAAGAAAATTTTCATCCATGTAAATATGTGACAACTAGGAAAAAACAGTTCAATCCAAACTGAGTTAGCTATTTTCTGTTCTATAGACACAGTTAAGGGGCCTAAGAAGAAATGAACAGAAATGCCTTCAATGATGGGATTCAAAGAGTGCTCCTGCTCTCAAGCCTGCTTATTACAGCTTTACATTGTTCCTTATCTGACCCAGATTTTGAGTCACTACTCTGAACTTAATTTAAGGAGTGGTACAGTGTAATGAGTTTCCAACTCTGTGCAGAAAACAAATTTGCGTTTTTCCAACTAATTAGTTTCTCTACTGATTAACTAAGCAAGGTCAACTTTTGGTCACTGATGCTGCAGATAGAAACAGCTGATATTTTCCAGTTTCAGAGTTGGGAGAAGCCAATTGAAGTTCTTGTTTTCACTGCTGAAGGACAAATTATGGCATTCCAGAAGCTAAGAAAATGTGGGAATGCTCACGTGTCTACCTGGGTGTTTATTATCTCCCATCACTCAGGTCGTTCAGGGACTTAGCAAAGGAGAAGCTCCCCTCCTCTCTTCTCCATTCTTAGCTTCCACTACAGAGTCTTTTTATAAGAACTGCCTGAGTTGACCAATGGCTGTCACCTGATAGTTTCACTGTAAACAGAGTGTAAAGTGGAAGACATGGGTTTTGGATACACAGAAAGAACCGGATTGAAATCCTCAATTCCATTACTTTCAAAGCTATGTGACCTTGAGTTAGTCTATGTCTTGGTTTGCTCATCTATAAAACGAGGATAATAGCAGATTTCTTATGTTATTAGGGTTTAAAGAGGAAATATGTGAAAATGCCTAGCTTAGTGTTTGGAACACAGTAAGCAACTAGTAAATGTTAATTGGCCTTCATTTTTGAAGTCCTAGGTCAGATATGATGGTCAATTAAGAAAGCAAGTTTAGCACCATTTGTGTGCTACTCCCATGTCTCAACTCTTCTCTCTATATGCCCAAATTATTTCTGTACTTGGGTCCAGTAGTTGGACAACCCTGACTATGGATTCAACCTCCACTCAAATCTTGCAACTTCCATAAAACCTTAGCAGATCACCAGGCTCACAGGTTGTTCCCTTTTCTGAATTTCTTTCACTATTATTCTTAACTAATGTCTCCCTAAGCATGGGACATATACAACTGGTAGTACCATGATGACTCTGGTGAAAGAAAAGTGATTTGAGATTTTACAGATGCATAGTAGTTCTCAGCCTTTAGCAGGCAAACATAGCTGAAACTTGTAATATTATCTTATTTTTATTAGATTGGTGCAAAATTAATTGTGGTTTTGTCCATTAAAAGCAATGGCAAAAGCTGCAATTACTTTTGCACCAACCTTATTGTGTATTTGCTATTATACTTTCTAATTCATGGCAAATAAGGCTGTTTCCACTTATGATAGTTATCTAAACTTTCCATTGATTATGCGTTATTTAAGGAGAAAACTAAATGATTCCACTTACATAAAAACACTGAGTAAATAGTAATAATTCTGGTGGCATATGCAAGTAGAAAAGAAAAACTGCATCAGATTATCACACATGCAACTGAAGTTTAAGAAATATCAGTCTGTTCCACTTATGCAGAAGTACACTCAAGTGGACTGCTGTCTTTTGAGTTTTTAAATTGATTTCTACTCTGAGTTCTGTCTTCCCCTCAAATGGATTATTAGCTTCTCAGAAAAGAATGTCTGCTACTTTCTCCTTTCTATCCTGCCTATTAATTCTGTGGACTCATTTATACAATAACTACTCATTACTTAATTGAAGAAAAAAGTAAATTATTTCTTGACCCAGTTTTGTAAACTGGCAGACATCCACGGAGATATAATCCAAGGAAAAATAGTTATGCTGTGAACAATTAGGAATTTTCAGAAAAATGAAAACCATGGCTCACCTACTACTACTTTTCTTCCTTACAGGTGTCTTTTAGTTCTTGCTGAAGACAGAATACCAGTACGAGACACAAAATTATAGTAGAAGGCTAGAACACATTCCTACTGGATATTGGATTAATAATAAGTTCATCTTTTAAGGCTTTAGCAATGGGGACTCTATTCTGTCAATCAGTGATGACTGGCAGCTGGAGAGAGGAGAATTTTGATATGATGGCCCTTGTCAGACCCTATTTGTCATAGGAATTTTCCTCTACTTTGATTCTTGTGAGTAGCTCTGGTGCCAAAGAACATGAAAGAAATTCTTCCTTAAATGTGTATTGTGCATGTGCTTTCACACCTCAGAAATGGTTCTCACCATCCTTTCCAACAAGTACTTTTATTTGGTTAAAATTAAGTCTCGGTCTGCCAGGGAGAATTACTGTTCATCCGTTATTCAAAGAGAGTGGCTTATCTTACATGATCATACTGCACTGGCAGTATGGAAACTACCCAGTCACCACTAATGCAGCCAGTCACATCCATCTCTGTAAGATTCCTAGAGTGCTACACTCTAAAGTTAGAAGTGCCTGCTTCTTCCTCCTTCAATTTCTTTTTTTAAAATGATTCCGTTAGATCACTGAGATTGATTCTTTAATCAAACCTGTCCTGTAAGATGGCCGTCACTTTATGAACAGACAGCTGATCAACCTTTTCGTTTTCAAGCATTCAGATGTACTGAAAAGAGCAGTCATTCTTATGGTGTGGTATGTGCTTTAAGGTTTAGCATTATGATTTTTTTTCTTTCTCAAGGTGGTTAACCTCCATGTCATGTGCTTAGTAGTATAACAGAAATATGCTTTTCTCTTATCATCTAGCTGTCACTTTGAACTGATCATTTGGTGTTCCATGGCAGGAAAAAAATTAGAGTAGCATTTATGGATTGCAGCAACTTATGTTTAGCCCGGAAAAATAAAATCATGTTTTAAAGAGTGAAATTTCATCATATATAGGAAATGGATCTAAAACCAGATATTATATAAAATTGGGTTTTCTTCATCTTTTATTGTTTGCTTCTTGATGCTTCTGGGGAAAAAATACAAAAAACAAAAACAAAAACAAAACAACAACAACAAAAAGCCTGGATGTTTTCGGTATGATAGGACAGTATTGCAATAATGAAGTTAATTTGCAGAGAGTATTAATCAAAAATCTTTTATTTGCTAATGACAGAAGCCAGTTCAAATGAGCCTATATCAAGATAATTGTTTGGGGGGACTCATATGACCTGTAAAATTTAGGGGCCTATCTTAGGATAACTGGACCCAAGCACTGGGATTTGTCTTCTTCCTTTCCTTAAATCAGCCTCATTCTTTTCCACGGTAAGAAGTCCTTCACACGTCAGGGAATCTATTTCACAAAAGAGAAAGTGCCCATTCCCCAGGAAGATTCTAAGAAAGAACTCTGATCCTGCTTGTGGCACGTGCCTATTTCTTAGGCAATCACTTTGATTATGGAGACAGGGTTATATAGATATATGCATTTCACTTTTGGAACACATCTTAGAATTTTGGGTGGGGATTAGATAGGAGATAGCAGTAACCAGAAAAAAAGGGATGGTACAAATAAGGTCTTGAAAAGTTAGGTTGCAATCCCAGTTTGTATCTATTATAATGAACTGAGAAAGGAAGATGAGAACCAAGAGTGAGTGAAATGGTGGTAAAGTTAAACAAATGATAGGAGAAAAAAAATGATCTCTTGAGACCATCTATTAAAATCAAAAGTTATGCCAATGGCTATACTGCTATAACAAAGATACTCTCAAGTACAGACTAATGAGATAGAAATTTACTTATCTCTCACATTACAGTTTAGGATTGGGCAGGAGGTACAGGTTGATTAAGTTAGTTTTTCCCATGAGATTATTTAAGGACCAAGGTTACTTATTTCTGTTGCTCTGTCATGCCCTAAGCATAGCTTCACATGGTAAAAAATGCCTCACATCGTTACCTTCCCACTCCAGCCCACAAGAAGGGGCCCTTTATAAAAATATGATCTCAAATTACAAACGTGGCTTCTGCCTGCATCTTATTGATCAAACACAGTGCAATGACCACACCTACCTACAAGCAAGACTGGGAAAAGTAATCTTCCGACGAGTAATCTTGCACCCAGGTAAAGCTCAGGGGGTTCTGCTATCATAGATTCTGGGAAATAATTAGCATTCCACCACACCCAAAATGTGGACGGTCTCTTAAAACCATGTACCTTCACTATAGTGAAAAGGGGTATAATCAGTGTTTATGATGCTAATTAAAATACATGTAGTCAGGTGACAACAGACAAAGGCAACATGTAGAATTGAGTTTACGTATCCCTATTACTTGGTGACCATTCTTGGTAGAAAAAGCAACCTTTGCTTTGCCACTGAGGTTATATTTGCTTTGCTTTTTTCCCCCTTTGTGTCTGTTAAAACAAAAGGTAGGAAGATTGGGTCTACAGTGAGATGATATTTTTCCCAATTTAAGTCTGAATAATATGGGCGAAGGGTAGAGAGTGACTTCTTTAGCTCGTAAGAAATAGCATGCACTGTGGCATTTGTAATGAACTCATTTGTACCATCATCATTGTTTGTCTCCCGTGTATAATTTTTCCTAGGCATTCTCCGGCAGTTTCCCACAGAAAATACTGCCCCTTACAACATCTCTCCTGTCTTGGGCTAAACCAGCTTTCTCTTCCCAGGTCTCTAAGCAACAGAATCTTAAAAATGAAATATTCATTTTCTGAAACCTAATTTAATTTCAGCGATGACTGGGTTGCAGAGCTTATCAGATCACAGAATCTGAAAAATTCTCTAAATTAACAATTCTCTCCTAGTGATGGAGGTTTTTAAATTTTTTTCCGCATCTTGTTAAAGTGTACACACTCAGTTTTAACCTTGGTTTGTCTGACAGTGATTTACTCATTTGTGATCTAGGGGTAATGAGAAACATTGCAGGCAATCATCTTGCTGTCAATAAATGAAATACATAGTTATTTTTCTAAAGCACGGATTAGTGTTTCTCCCAAATAAACTCTTCTTTAGTCTTATTTTTGGAGCAAATTCTAAAGTATGGTAGTAGAGAATTCATCTTTCATAACTTCTGGGGCTGATGAGTCATTACTGACATGTAACATCCAATTAAAGCAGTGACAAATGTAATTGCGTGTCATGCACCATGGGGGTGATAAATTGTACCACATTCTAAAAGACATGTTTTGGTAAATGCTGTTTTGCTGAAAGACTGCAATTATAGCTTGCTTTGAATGGGGTGCCTTTGTTTTAAATACAGGGTAATGGAATTCTAAATAGAGAGATCAGGTTAACAAAAGACATTTTAGAGCAGAGTTTAACCAGGCTAACTAACAGTTGAAATTTTGTTATCACTATCATTTTGACCTGCAGCCAGAATCTATCTTAATTTTTCAAAATGTGGCAGTTCCTACAAAATTTGGTCCAGATGACTTAATTTCTCTCTTAATGACATGGGCTATTTTGGTGAACACTAACTGTCTGGCACTGTGGGCTCTCAAAACAAAACAGAAACTCAGCATTTAATGAAGTTGGCTTATATTCAGACAAATGGGAAGAGTTTACATCCTTTAAAATTTACCTTTATCTAAAATACTTAAACAGCGTGGACAAATTTGGTTAAATTTTGAATTTGTTTGATAATTTTTCATCTGTCTACATAAACTTTCCTTTGCTAGCATACGTATTTGATGACTGTTACACTGTTTTATGTATGTGTCTAGTACAAAACTTAATAATTCCTGATCTTAATAAGGAGATTAATATAAGTGGTGATGAGTATAGTCTGTTTTTTAGGTAAGAGGAGAACTAAGGACTTAGTTTAAAATGATGATTGCTTTGTTCATTAGACTAAGTTTGCTGAATTTGATAAATAGCTAAGTCATTCTCAGCAAATTCTATTAGTGTAACAACTTTCTTTATTGTTTTACTGAGAATTGCCTTGCAGAAATAGAATAATCCACTTACAATAATAGGGAGAATAATAGACTACATTAATTGAGAAATATGCTGAAAGTAATAATTCTAGTGTTTTTTGAATTGCATGAATGAGTATTCAGTACCTGGATCCAAATTTATTTCTCTATGCAAGATACATGGTCTCTGTCTAAGGAGATTTCTATATACTAGAGGAGAAATAGAGTGCAATATACAAATAAACAAGTGTTTTTCTTACAAAAAGTTATTCATAACATCATTTAGATATGAGATAGATTAATTACAGAATGTAATTTGCATTTATCAGTCAAGTATTTAACAATATGGAGAGTATTTCCATTTTGAACTAACGTGGATGAGTAGGCCAATCCTCCTGCTAAGAAAAACTAGAAATGCTAAATACAACTTAAAAAGATATCTTTTTTGAAGGCATTGGTAGGAAGATTTGAGGAGTCAAGATGCTGAAGAGAATGAAAGTGCAGAGAAGTTCAATAGTCTCAGCCACTTTTTCACTCAAAGCAATCTCCAATTAAAAAGTAGTTTAAGGCAAAAGGGAGAAAAAAAAACATGTAGAAAGTAGCAGAAAGAGGATAAGAATCTAAGTAGAAAGTTTTGATAATTAAGATAAAATCGAAGCATTAATAAAATATAACTTATTAAAACTGACTTAAGAAGAGATAGCAAATCTGAATGGTATTATATCTAGAAAAAAAAAATCCTCAATAAAAACCTTCTCACAAAGAAACTCTTGCCTTAAATGGATTTACTATTGAATTGGTCCAAACAGTTAGGGAATATACACAAGTCTTATACAAACAGAACATTTCTTGATTCATATAATAAAGTCACCATGACCTTGAAAGCAAAATCTGACAGGGTAGTATAATGAAGGAAATTTATAGACCAATATCTCAAAAACATAGACATAAAAATTTTAATCATTCTTTCAAAAAATTTTCAGAAAATGTGTAAAAAGAATAAAAAACTAAGTTGGATTTATTCCAAGAATTGAATATATATACATATATAACTTTATTGTATATAACTATATACAACTATTACAATAAGTTGTTATTGTACATATATCATATAATATATACCTATTATTGTTTATACATAATAATATAATATGTACAAGTAATAATAGTTTTAAGAGATCTTCTTGATATTGATTAATATTTTCATTGATGCATGGTCAGGAAGTGTGCTTGATATGATTTGATTTTTCTGGATTTATTGAGACTTGCTTTATGACTGAGCATGTGGTTGATCTTAGAATATGTTCTGCATGAAGATGAGAAAAATGTTTATTCTATGGTTGTTGGGTGGAATATTTTATAGATATCTATTAAATTACATTTGTCAAGTGTTGAGTTTAAGTCCAGAATTTCTTTATTAGTTTTCTGCCTTGATGGTCTGTCTAACACTGTCAGTGGGGTATTGAAGTCTCCACTGTCATTGTGTGCCTGTCTAAGTTTTTTGTAGGTTAAGAATTTATTTTATAAATCTGGGTGCTCCAATGTTGGGTACACAAGTCTGTTTATCTGATCTAAGAATAGCAACTCCAGCTCTATTTTGTTTTGCTTGCATGGTAGATCTTTCTTTACCATCTTTAATTTGAGCCTGTGTGGATGTTGTTATATGAGATGGTTCTTTGGAAGACAGCAGACAGTTGGGTCTTGTCTTTTTATCCAGCTTGCCACTCTATGTCTTTTAAGTGGAGAATTTAGCCCATTTACATTCAGGGTTAGTATTGATATGTAAGATTTTGATCCTCTCATTGTATTGTTAGCTGATTGTTATGTAGATTTGATTGTGTAGTTGCTTTACAGTGTTTGTGAGCTATGTGCTTAAGTGTGTTTTTGTGGTAACAGGTGTCATTCTTTCAATTCCACATCTTGTAAGGGTGGTCTAGGGGTAACAAATTCCCTCAGTGTTTGGTTGTCTGAGAAGGATTTTATTTCTCCTTTGCTTATGAAGCTTAGTTTGGTGGGATATGAAATTCCTTGGTGGAATTTATTTTCTTTAAGGATACTGACATTAGGCTTCTAATCTCTTTTGGCTTGTAAGGTTTTGATGAGAAGTTCACTGTTAGTCTAAAAGGATTTCCTTTTTATGTGACCTTGCCCTTCTCTTTAGCTGCCTTTAAAATTTTTTCTTTTGTGTTAACTTTGGTGAATCTGATGACCATGTGACTTGGAGATGGTTATATTGTGTAGCATCTAGCCAAGGTTCTCTATATTTCTTGAATTTTCCTATTAACCTCTTTAGTGAGATTAGGGAAATCTTTGTGGAATACATATTCAAACATATTTTCCAAGATGCTATCTCTCCCTCTCTAAGGAATGCTAATGAGCCACAGGTTTTTTCTCTTTACATAATCCCATATTTCTCATAGTTTTCATTAATTTTTGTAGTTTTTTTTTTTTAAATTATCTGACTGAGTTGATTTGAAGAACTGGTCTTTGAGTGCTGAGGTTCTTTCCTCAACTTGGTCTATTCTGGTACTGTAGTGAATTTTTAAGTTCCAGAATCTAAGTTTGGTTCTTTTTTAAAATGGCTGTTTCATCATTCAGCTCTTGTATTGTTTTATTGGATTTCTTGGATTCCTTGGGTTGGGTTTCAACTTTCTTCTAAATCTCAATAAGCTTCCTTGTCATCCAGATTCTGAATTCTATGTCTACCATTCCAGTGTGGTTTAGAACCATTGCTAGGGAGCCAATGGGTTCATTTGGAGGTAAGGGGATACTCTGGCCTTTTGAATGTTCAGAGTTGTTGCACTGATTCTTTCTTATCTGGGAGGGAGGGCTGGTGTTCCTTCAAATTGTTAAGTTGAGTATAGTCAGTTGGCTTAGGTACTGTATGTTTTCAGAGGTCCAAGGCTCTGTACAGTGTTTTTACTCATGGCTGGATTCTTATCCTTGGATTCACAGGTGTGTATGTTAGCAGAATATTTTTGGCAGTGTAGGTTGAACTGCTATCCAGTAGTTGGGACTTAAGAGTAATGGCCGGTAGACAGGCTCTTAGCCATGTGGCTCTTTTGTATTGCCTCACGTTTTCAGATGTGCTCTGCAGTGGTAAGGAAGAGAGAAATGACCCCCTCACCAGGTCTGCTCCTGGGCCTTGGGGGAACCCCTCCAATCACTGGCACCACACCCATGTTTCTTTAGTTAGGTGTTCTTGGCTATTGGATTCATTGAGTAGAGGCTGCAACAGTGAGATAGGCCACACCATTCCTGGACAGGCCCTGTAGAGAAAGGCGTACCCTACTCCCGCACCAGTTCACAAACCTGTGTGTCTCACCCCTGTCAGTGAACTGAGAGTTGGGGCTCTTCCCCAGCTTGAGTTCTGGCCATAGGTCTCAGCTTAACACTTTCTAATGTTGACTGGTCCATGGCTCACTGTTGGGCTCTGCCTGTGCTGGGGGATCCAAAGCTCTCCCAGGTCACTGGAAAAGTACTCAGGTGGAGCAAAGCACCCAGGCTGGGCAGCAGAGACTGTGCTGGGCACATGCTCTTGCAGAACAGCCAGGCAGAAGCATAGTGAGAGGCTAGTGAGGGATGGCTGGCAGAACACAAATGTCCCAGTCCCATGGGGAAGCTAGTCCTCTTCTCTCCTGGTCCAGCAGTCTGCTGAGGCTAGAGCTTCCCAGAGGGCAATGGGGAGCCCTGGGGGATGGGTGCCGATGGTCCCACTCCACCAGAGCTGCTTCACACACAGAAGCCGCTGGGCTCTGCACTGGCTGAAGGCCTGTCTCTGCTTCCTCTCTCAGCAAATCCACTTTCCAGCTCAAATGTTTATGGAGGTCACAGGAACCTTTGTATCTGGGATCACACAGATCAGTGGCAAGAGTGGCCTGTGCCTCAGTCCCTTCACTCAACCTTTCCCCAGGAACTTTTTGCTAGGAACTAGCCCTGGCATCTGAGTAGCCCAAACATGGTTCAAAACTTTGCCCTCTTTCAGCCTGAGTCTGTGTCACCTCTCTATCCACTCTCAGTGTGTTCTCTCTGAAGACTTGCTCAAATTACATTGGTTTACTTGGCGTTTTTGTCCCTTTCCATGGAAGTAGTGCTTCCTGGTGTGTCTAATCAGCCATCTTGTACTCCATCGCTTCAGTTTAACATTTTAAAATTACTATAATTTCCTACTTGAATAGAATAAAAGAGAATAGTCTGAATATATTATATAATTATCTCAACAGATACAGAAAATGCATTTAATTAAATTCAATATTTGTTCCTTAAAAACTAGAAAGAGAAGGGAAATTAATACCTAATAAAAGGTATGGACAAAAATACCTACAGCAAATATGATATTTATTAGTAAAATGTAAAAGGTTTCCTCCCCCAAACTAGGAATGAAACAAATGTGTTGACTATCATTATTTGTATTTGTCACCATATCAGAGGCATAGTGCAATAAGAGAAGAGAAATAAGTATTTGGGTTGAAGTAAAAATAAAAGTGCCAACTTGTTCTTCTTTATTATGTTTGTGTAGTAAATTACACCACATTCTAAAGTGTTAAAATCTGAGGGCTCTCTGCAGGCAGCACTCCCAGCATTTTACAACTGCCTCAGTTAAGGGAGTCACCTTGCTCTAGACCATACTGCCTTCTCAGAGCAGCCTTATCCAATAACCGGTGGATGTGCATGTACAAAATCCCAGCACTATCACTTAAACTTGAGGGTTATAGCTGTAGAGTTTTATATACAGTTAACTGGGACCTTTGTTGAGATTGTATCATATTCCAACTTCTCCTGCTTCATCCCACTTTATTCACATCCCTTCCGTGAGTGTTGATTCCAAAAGTTTCCTGTACACTAGCCTCCATTTCAAATTCTACTTTCTGGGGAATAAAATCTGCAACAGTTGGTATTAGAAGTAGTTAGAAAAAGCAAATGCTAAGATGGGATTTTGGAGCTGGATCACTTGCTGCTGTACAAGTGCAAGGAAGACTCATTGTTGGTGGTGAGAAGAATATGATAGTTCCTGGCATGAGGTGGCAATGCAATTACTTGAGTTTTTACTGCTGGTTAACTCGGACAGCATACTAGCAGATGGGAATTCACAAGCTGGTACAATAGCAGGCATTTGAGAAACGATATGGTAACGACAAACAAAGGACTGTCATCTTGGATAGCTACTACTTAGCTACTTGGTTAGCTACTACCGACACTTTGGAAAAAGATCATGAAAGACTGAAAGTAATTAATCAGCAGTGAAAAGTGAAATGAAGAGGTCCTCCTTGGTAGCAAATAAAGATGCTTACATTTGATACAGCCTAAGGGCAGAGAGAGCTGAGGACCAGGCCCAAAACTTCATCATAGAAATGACAAAATTTTTAAAGTTGAACTCTAAACCTAGGCACATCTATTATATCTGGACCTTGATTAGGAAAGAGGAGTATTAAAGTAGACTAAAACTTTAAATATCAAGGTTGCCTGAGCCTCTGAACATACAGAAATGGTGCACAAAGGCCTTAATGGGCTACCACTTCCCCTTATTTGAAGACTGCAGACATCTCTCCCCTGCAAGACACATGCCAACCACTCCTTCAGGGTATGCCTCCATTTTCATCATGGCCAATAAGACCATAAATAACAAGGATCAAATCCAGAATAACTTGGGCAGGATGTACTGGGCCTGATAAGGGAGAAAAGGGTATAGACTTAAAGGAGATGCAGGATCTAGGTAACATGTACTAGCAGAAACTAGAAGATGTTAATGGGAGTATACTCTGAAGGTGCTCGGTCTAGGGAGAGAATATAACATTCAATAAGACACAATTTATTGATCTGGGAAGACTCTGTCAAATGCAGAGTTTAACATCCTGGCAAGGACCCAGAAAGATGGCACAAATACACTGTTAGAGTGGCTTCTACAAACATGAAAATAGTGATGGCCTACACGAAATGAAGTAAAAATGCTAGGGAAGCCAAAAGCCAGAAATGCCAATAAAGAATCACCATGCCAGTCAATGGGAGGAGAGAACAAAAGGATTAGAGAATTGAGTTTATTAAGTCCAATAACCCATCATATGTCTGTGGTCCTGAGGCAATGTCTGCTGGATACACCATTTACCAAATGAGGCAGATTACCACCTGCACTACAGTCTACTCTGTTTACAACTCCAATTCACCTCTCCATAGAGTTTCTGAAGCAGCTACCCCAGAACTCCCAAGGGCTTTTTTCCCAAGGCAAACTCAAATGAAGGCTAACGATATTATCTTCAGTCCCTGCCACTTGCAGCTTGTCCCAGAGCTATAACTAACAGACACCATTTCGCTCTTCTCTGACATTTTAGACTCTCCTCACCTTTAGCTAGCACCTCTGATGGATTCACTGGCTTACCTGATGCTGTGATCCAGATCCTTATCCCGGAGCAGTCTGAGCTCCTGTTCACTATGCTCTTCCCAAGCCATAGCTGCTGTACTTGTGTATTTACAGATAACATCTGTCAAGCAAGACCAACGGGCATCCAAGTGGGATCATCTGGGCACCAGACCTATTCCTCCCTGCTCTCACTGTGTATCCACAGCTCTATCACTTCATGATATTTGGGTAGATAATGCTCTCTTCAAAGATCTTATAAAACATTGACTCAAAGAGAAGAAACATATATATGTATATACACACGTGTATATATAGAATATATATATTCTCTTTGAGTTTATATATATACATACATACATATATGTGTATATACACGAAAAAATATATCACATATATGTGTATGTATATGCATGGATAGAGAAAAAAATAAAAAATTAACTTAAGAATTTTTGTATATCAAAAGCCAAATTTAAGCAAGTAAAAAAGCAGAGTGGGATAATTCATTTTCAAGACATATATCTGATAAATATTTCCAATATATAAAGAAATCCCACAAATTACATGGAAGAGAAAAATTAACCCAATAAAAATAGGTGAAAGTCTTTCAGAAAGAGGATATCTAAATGGCCAAGAAACATATGAAAAGCTATGTCTTACTAGTAATAAAGAAAATGAAAATTAAAGTAATAGTGGATATCATTGTGATTCAACTAGAAAAGCTACATTGCAGAAGACAGAGAACATCAAGTGTTGGCGAAGATATGGAATGACTAAGCTTTCACTAACTGCTGGTTTAGAAATGTAAGTTAGTACAACTACTTTGGTAGCATCTACTAAAGCTGGACATACAAACACCCTATATGTTAAGCAAGTCTATACATACATATACCAAAGCTTGTACAAAGACCTTCATAATAGCAGTATTTTTAATAGTCAAAAACTAAAAGTAACTCAAATGCCCATTAATAGTAAAATAGATGGAAAATAGATGGTAGTATACTTAATAAAGGACTACCAAATAACACCTTGATTCCATTCATACACATTTAAAAACCAGGTAAACCTTATCTGTGGTGATAAAAAGGGAGGTTAGTCACTGAAAAGGAGGACAAGGGGCATTTTTGAGGATGGTTGTGGTCAGTGATATTCAGTTTCTTGATTTAAGTACATACCCAGGTGTCTTCACTGGGAAAAAATACATTGAGCTGTACACTTCTGATTATGTACTTTTCTATATTTATATTGTAGTTCAGTTAAAATGTTGAAAAATAAATTGAGGCAACCAGTAGCATCTAGAAAAATAGAACACTGTTGTACTTGTGATAAAAGCATTGTGTTTGAGTGGCTTTGTGTATTGCCTTTGTTCCATCAACACACCAAGCTTGTTTCCTCACTCACAGGCCCAGGTAGTATCTAGCCTGTTAGCCTGGTTTTCCTCATGGTAGTAACTGGTGTTTGAAATTGTTTGCCTGTTCTGGTGTAATGTCAAGTGAGTGACAGCATATATCTTGTCTCTTGTTTACAACTGTATCTCTTGCACCTAGATCAGTGCCTGACACACAGTTGGAGCTCAATAAATATTTGCTGAATAAATGAGAGAGAAAAAGATATCAAGAATATGTATGATAAAAAGACAGAGGCCATTGCTTGACCAGAAGTTAAACATATTCCAATACTGGATTTATTCAGTGATATTTACATTTTATAACTATGCATAGGATCTATTAATCTTAAAATTAGGGCAGACAATATAACAACTTTCGTTACTGTGAATCTGTAGCTCTCTGTCTCCTCATTCCCATTTCATCCTTCAAAATAACAATTTTAAAAACAGTATTCTTTATAATAATAATTATAAAGATTTATTAGCTATGCAACTACACATTAAGGTAGGAAAGACTAAATGTAATAAAGTAGCAAAGTGGAAGGACTAGATTATAAGCACTACCAGAGTTTGGGAAAAGAAGAGGTCTTCTCGAGCTGAAGCAACCAGTACACTGGACTGAAGATGGAGTTTGAGTTGCTGTGAAGGATGAATAGGACAGGAAGAGGGACAGAGTGTAGGCGGGGAGGAAGCAACGTAAGAACGTGGATTCCTGTGTCCATACTGCTCTGGCTGCGGTTCAGGGCAAGGTGATAAGATGCAGATCAGTCATGGAAACTTGGAGGAAGAAGGAGGAGGAAATGCAGTTCAAGAGCCCAATATAAATGTTTAAGCACCTGGGGAAGCATCTAATTCAAGTTCATTGCTTACTCTGTTCTCAGAACTACATTCATTATTATTAGTGATTAGCCTTGGCCTTATCTTTCCTAGTGGATCAATCATAGGATTTGGTTGTGAGATAACGATATTGATAAGGGTGTGATCTGTGTATCTGTGTATGTGTATGTGTATGCGTATGTATGTATATACACATCACAGTAGTGTTTTAGTGTTTATTCACTTCTCCGAATCACTAAAATTGTCCCTTTTAGAAATAGTTGTTCAAAGCTTTCTATATATAAAAATTGAGGTCCAATGTGAACTACCAACTTGGGACAGAAAGACCAAAAAGAAAGTTTTAGCTTTTAAGGAGCTGTCTAGTAGGAGAGAAATATCTACCCAAACAATTGCCATTCAATGGGATATGTATGGTATCAGAATTATATTTAAGTTATAATAGAACCAGACAGAGACAATAATCAAAATTGTTTGGTGCAGGAGGTAGTCAGGCACAGGGAAAGATAATTTGACATGACTGACCATTTGGTTCTCCCACAACATACCAATTTGGCTGTTTTGAGTCCATGACATTGTTATTGCCAATCCTGAACCAATCAAAATAGAAAAATGAGAGATGAGCAGGAGGCACAAATGACAGTGTATGGGTTTAAATGATTGGTGTGGCCTATAGAGTTAGAAAGAGAGACAGTAAAAAAAGATCAGTTATAAGGTAAATGTAGAGATATTACACCTAGATCTGGATGAAAAGCATCTCTTGAGACAGTGAAAGATCTGGCAACACCTGGCCTTTGCCTTTTCATGGCAGTAAGTGGCTTGTGTTCTCTGGTTTGCCATGGTTCCTACCCATCCCTTGTTATGAAACTACCCTTCCCTCCTTGTTCCTGTGTGCATTTGAACTTGATTCTTAGTTAATGGGATTGTAGGGTCAGAGAACAGCTAAGGGTAGCTGTAGCACATGGTACTGGATAATAAAAATTGGGTTATATCAAAATGTTATGTACCTGTCTTAGTTCATTTTCTCTTGCTATAACTGAATGCTCCCAAACTGAGTGATTTACAAAAAATAGAAATTTGTTTAACTCACATTTCTGGAGGTTGGGATGTCCAAAAGCGTGGTGCTGGTATCTGGTGAGGGTCATCCCATGGCGGAAGGCAGGAAGTGGAAGTGAACACATTAGAAAGAGAGAGAAAATCAGACTAAACCCATCATTTTATGAGGTACCAACTCACATGGTAACTAACCCACTCCCAGGATAATGGCATTAATCCATGTGTGAGTGTGGAGCCCTCATTGTCCAATCACCTCTTAAAGGCCCCACCTCTTACTACTGCTGAAATGGCAATTAAGTTTCCAACACATACACTTTGAGGGACATAGTCAAGCTATAGCAGTACCATCAGGGAAGGCAATTAACCTGCAGTCATATGCCAAAGCATTTGAAAAGTCTGCTGTGAAACTGTGCATTCACTGATTAATTAAGAAGTAAACTTAAAGAGTGGCATCCTTAGCAGCATTTGCATCCTTCACATTCTTCATTATTCCAGGGTGCTGTGAGGATTAAAATATGATAACAAACATAAAAGTGTTCTATAAAATGGATGTGGTTTACAAATACAAGAGAGAATGTAAAGAACAAAAAAAATTGGATGCTATAAACTTCTCCAATTAGTACATTTCAGAGGAGACTGTGTTTTAGTACCACATGGCTGTGTTCTAGTATTACCTTCAATATCAACATATGGCTACTGTGGGTGAATATGATAGTAACCCACACTGGTGATGACCCCAAGACACATCCCAGGCATTTTTAAGTTTCTGCTTGCAAACCTATTACAGGCACACTCTTGTGATTTTAAGGCTTTCTTGAGCCTGTTAAATAGTAAAGAAAGTAACACCTTAAAAAACAGGAAAGTTAGTATGCATAAGCAGACTAGTGAGTCAAAGCAGCTTCGAAACCCAGCAGTAAATGTATCTTTTCTTGACATTTAATCCAGCAAGTGGAGATGCTCTGCAGTTAATATGAAGGATGGTTATTTTCACTTCCTCATTAGAGACTTGGCTTCTTGAATGCCAACTCTCTTACTGTAATTAGTAAAAGAACCCATTCAAACACTGAACGAGGGTCTCCCTCCAATCAGAAAATAATAATATAATAATAAGGAATCCTCCTTTCTCTGGAGAAAGGGGACAGAAATGAAACTGTTGGACAGAGAGAGTAAGGGCAGGAAAATAATTTCCTCCTCAGCACATTTCCCAGAAGATCCACCTTTTCAGCAATTTGTTTTGTAAGCTTATGTGATGACATCATGGCTGTTGAGAGCAGTGTAAAAGGTTAGTAGAGGAAGCAGTGTGAAAACAAAACAGTGAGAAGATAAAGTGTGGTGCCTTTTAATGTACTTATTTTCTCACAATCCAACAGAGCAGCCCCCCATTCTCATCCCAAATGCCCCTATCACAATTCCCCTAATGTTAGAATCTGCCCTGGAGTGGGGAAAATTAGTATGGTTAACCAGGATGAGGGTTTTTGTGAGCAAATTTGCTAAAGAATACAGGCAGATGCCATAGAATCATAGTTCTCAGTCATGGCTAAACAGAATCACTTGGGGAAGCTTTTTAAAAATATCCACAACCAACCTCTTCCCATCCCTTCTCCAACAATTAAATCAATCTCTGAAGGTGGCATTCAGGCACAGAGATGTTTGAAAAGCTCCTCGGATGGTTTTAATGTGCAGCCAATGTGAGGACCACAGTCTTCGAGGTTTAGGTCAGTTTCTGAAGCCCCGTGTGCCACAGCAGGGGCTTTCAGGTTGTCCATGTCGGCTCAGCAGTCAGCAACAATCTTCAGAAGGACACCTGGGGAGAGAATGCCTGTCTTGCTGCTTCCACCATAAGCCCCATCCCACTGCTCCATGGCCTCCTCCTTTCTCCATTCTCTGGAATGTCTGCCATTCTACTGGGCCAGCATCCAGTCACGCTACTTCTAGTAACAGCATCTCTGCTCTTCCCTGCATAACCAGCTTGCCTGCTGTTTCCAACTCTGAGCTCTGAAGGTCACAAGGTTGTGGCACCACCCATGGGGCCTGAAATACCCTGTCCCCAACCTGATCTGGCCAATCAGAATATCAACTCCTCTCTGCCAGCTAATTGGGTCAGGAACAGCTCATGACTGGATCCCAGCCAATGAGGGGCAAGTTTCCTTGAAGCCCTGAATGCTGCACAGATGTGTTTGTGCACTGGAAGTCCTGCCCTTCTTCTGGGCCCCATGGAGCACTAGGCAGCCTTGTGCAACAAGGATCTGCTGGGAGAGAGAAGGCAGCCTGAAGAAGCCCAGGGCCCTGGAAGAGCCATGTTGTGTTCAGAGTTGGAACGACCCCCAGGAATTCCTGGTTTTGCAAGCTCTTGGCCTTTGTGCCTGAGTCAAATGCTATTGCCCTTTCTGTCATTTGCAGCTGTCTGCTCTGTCCTTCAGGAAGTGTCAGGAAGGCCCACGTGCAGGCAGCTGTGGCTGCACTGAGAGAAGATGTCCATGGGTCCCTATTGGAGGACCTTGTCGGGTATAGCTGGCTCAAATGCATGCAGGGTGGGCTGTGGGTTGTGGTATCAATTTCAGCCCCTGTTCCTTCTCTGGGTGCCCTTTTGCAGGGGGCAGCGTGGACAGTCACTTCAAAGGCTGCCCCAGGTGAGGTACACTTGGCTTTAGGCAGAAACCTTTTGCTGGGATCCTGCTGGGAGAGCCATAGGGGTGCCCCAAGACAAGCCACCTTGATTTCATTTCCCCACTGATTCAGTTAGAACCAATTCAAGCTCCCACACCTCTCTCATGATACAGCATCACACAGGGCAACCCATGAAGAGAATTTAGTTATCGAGTCTCCATTTGGCATTCTGATTTGAATAAAATATATGTAACATATATATATATATATGTTATATGCTTACACTATATATATATTACATATATTTTATTTATATTTTTATTTATATATTTTATATATTTTTATTTACATATTTTATACACACACACACACACACACACACACATATATATACTGTGTAAGTCTTTGGCAGCTATTAACAATGCTATAGCTAATGTTTATTGAAGACTTACTATGAACCAGGCAATATATACATATACACACACACACACACATATATGTGTGTGTGTATGTGCGCGTGTGTGTATATATATATATGTACATTTGTATATGTATGTGTGTGTATATATAAATATATGTGGGTGTGTGTATCTCAAGACTATATATAATGCTTTCATTTCATTCTCATAACAACTGTAGGAGTTTTATTATTGTTATTTTTCTGCCTTTTATATACATAAAACCAAGGCACAGAAGATTTAAGTAATTGCTGACAGTCACACAGCCATGAGGTGGCAAACATGGAATTCCAACCCCAGAATTTGTATTCCAGAGCCTAGGTTCTTAAGCAGAATGCTTTATCCCAGTTTCTACAAAGCCACATGCTCAACCTAGAAGAAATAGTCATTTATGGCAGAAAACAAGAAAAGGTTGCAGGATCCAGGATTATACATAGATGCCTTTGGCAAACTGGTCATTTTTTCAGTTGCCTTGTAGCCACCGCTCTCCCTCTCCTGAATGGAATGTTTGCTCTGCTAGATGTGGGCTAGGCTACATAAATACATGTTGATTTGTAGGGGCTTTTCTGGGGTGGGGGGCAAGTGAGGGGCAGAGTAACTCAAGAATCAAACTGGCATAACCACATTCCATGTTCAGATAGAGTATCTGATCAGTAAAACCATAAGGGATGCTTTCTTCACAAAAGGAAATATTTAGCAACATTTTCCCTTTTCAGTTTAATATGCAAGTAGCATTTGATTCCCGGGGCATTTTTATTTCTAACTAGAGCTCTGAAATGCAATCCAATTAGTAGCAATGCCTCCAAAGTCGAGCTTTCCTCTCCCAGGGAATGGGGTGGGGGCAGTAGAAAACACTTCCTGTCTGTTGTCCCCCACTTACCATACACTGACTGCAGTTGTTTCACCTTGTCCCCCTTTGTGCCAAATAGCCCAGCGGTACAAAGAATATAATCTTACTTCTTGCCACACCTTGCATTTTGTTCCTTTTTTCTTCTTCCTGGTAAGGTTGAAAAACGAAGCATTTCAATGTGGTTATTCTCTCCTGTGGTTGGAGGCCAGCACTGAGATTTCAAAGGAACCTCTTTTGTTCAAGATTTAAGAAAACAATTACTGCACAGCAAACATTGATATGACTTTTAATGGCCATTTACCTGATTAATATCCTTTCATGCTACAAGGCAGCATGAGACACTGTGCTTTAATGAAAGCCAGCAACAAAGCCTGGACCAGGTGTGTTACTAAGAAACAATCTCTTGTGTGATTTAATTAGTCAAAGCATTGCATGGCACAATTATAAGCAACCTTGCAGAAGTGGCAGTGTTATGGAGGAGCCCTCTGCAATAAATTGGTTTTTAAAAGAAAGACATCATGATTTAATAACTGTGCATCTCTAGTGAAAGAAGAAACCCCTCTTTAATTGGGAGCAAGAAAGAAAAAAAAATAACATGCTAATCACGATTTTTAGATCTTCCTCCACCTTTTCTAATCTCTAATTGGGTACAAAAAAAGCTTTCAACAATTTCCAGGCGGACTTGAAAATGATTTTTTTCTATTATGTTTCTTTGTTTCTTCTGTTCCTTGAGCTACTTAGTATCATCTTTGAAACTGGTACTCAATTGACATTGCAATTTTGGAGAAAACCTGGAATAACCCCATCTGATCAGGCTGAACGCAGGACATCCTGCAATTTTAAGAGTTGCCTTTATTGTATTGTTACATATAAAAGAAATGGGAGTTGTGATGGTTTGATGGGGCCTTTTTTTTTTTTTTAATCCTCATGGCTTGGTTTAATGATGTGTCAACCTGCCACAGAAAGATTGACTGGCATAATGCTTATTACTTAAGATAAAGATAGATTTCTTGTGTGATGTGGGAGCTTTACAATAGATAGGGTCTTATCAGGGAAAGTCTGCCTAACCCAGGTAGGATTTGTGACTGACTTCTACATTTTAGTTCTCTATGCTTCTACTTAAATTAAGGAGACAAGCATTCAACGTAGAGAGAGAGAAACACAGATTTGAGAACCAAAATTGAAACTTCTCTTCCCTGTCTAGCTCTTGTGTCACTGTCTGGGGTGAGTTTGTATATACTGAAGACATGAAATTCCTCAAGTACAGGAAATTGAACACCAAATAGTTCCAGAGCATCCTTTATCTCTAAGGTTACTGAGCAATGCAGAGGTGGAAACACTTTGAACGTCTATACTCTAAAGATCTCTTAATGTGTAAGATGTTATCTAGAATTGAGAATCTCCATATGGTTTTGAGTTTTTGCTACTTCAGGCCAGTGATGAGTTAGAGAGAGACAATATATTGGCAGTAGCACTTGTCAGACTCAGGAGTTTGTGAAGCATGTCCTGCTGGAGGCTGTTTTTGTAAAGAATGTGTTATTGGAACTCAGTCACACCCATTCATTTCCCTGTTTTTAGTATCGTGTTACAATGGCAGTTGAATGATTTTCACTGGGACCATCTGGTTCACAAAACCTAAGATATTTACTACTTGGACCCTTATGAAAATGTTTACCGATTCCTATAATTTGTCAGAGATGATTTCTAATGAACAATCTTTGCTTTTAAGGCCTGTTAGGTGGGATTGACCCAAAAGGGACCCTCTTTCCATATTTCTCGTTGTCCAAGTGTCTTAGGTTGAAAAGAAAAGATTGGATTGGGATTTGAACAGTAGGGGCTTAGTCTACCTCAACACATGGAGAGGTCATTTCAAGGTTGGAGGTGGGGTTCTGATGTATTTTTGAGTTCAGATGGAAGTGTTGAGCTTTTGGAAAATTATGGAATCGTGGAATGGATCAGTAGATTACAGTCTCTGGACTACATAGCCATATACTCTAAATATTTTTGTGGATAAAATATGTATGCCTCGTATATAAAATCTTTTTTTTACATAACTTTTTGATTTTAAAAGAAATATATGAATTCATTTGCTAAGAATATTTGAACAGTAAAGGTAAGGCTAATGACCAAGGATACTATTCAAAATACCTAACAACAGTTCCACATGTGATATGGTCAATCTGGTGGATGCCAGCCATAAAGGATGAGTGCTGCCTAATGGCCTGTCCCAGTGCTGTGTGTTCTCAGCTAATGGCCCCTTGGACCATTTATTCCTGACTTCCTTCCATTTCATTCCCTTCTCTGTTGTTCTTGGTCTGGTATATAACTCTCAGGAGAGTGTTATATGCTTGTATGTAGGCGCCCAATGAATTTGGAGTATTTTGGCGATGGTTTTTGTATCAATGCTTTTACAGTGCAAGTGGTTATTTCTAAAGTTGTTTCTTTTTAGCAGATCTTTTAGTGCTGATACAGATAGAGCTACCTCATTCCTTTTATATGCTGCATGATACAGCGAAGTATAGGTGTTCTAAAATATGTATAAGAGAAGTTGTTATAATGAATATAGATGTTGTTATTAATCGAACACCAGCTCACTTAAAGTGCCACTAAATTCAGGACCTATTTTAGCATATAAAAGTAAAAATATAGCAGCTATCATGAGGACCTGAGAAATGTTCTCTGTTAAAAAGAACTACAGAAAACAACAACAAAAGTGTGTATATTCACGTATTTTCATGATTGGACATTGAAAAAAATCTTTAGAAAGATTCAGAAAGAAAATATGGAAACTAGTAAAGTCATTGCCTTTATGGAATGAACTAGAGATGAGGATAAGTAGGAGAAAATTTGGGGGTAAATTTAGAGTTTAGAATCATGGAACTACATTATTTGTTTAAAGTAATAAAATAAAATAAAAATAACCAAAAGCAGAAGGAATGGTCTTGGTGATTGGTGTTGGGATTTCCTGGTCAAGTCTGTGACCCTGAACAATTGTTCTCCTATCAGACCAAATAATTGAGTACTTAAATTACTATCAACAACCTCAAGGGAGGACTGTAGCTTTCCTGAAATAAACTGCAGATTGAAAAACTTTTCTTGTAAAAACTAAAAACATAGACCCACTAAATTAAAATCATTTCATTGAAACTTAAACAACTAATCCCCACAGTGCGCAGCCCAGCAAACAGCAGCTGCTGCTCCTTGGGTCCCTCCCCTTCCCCGCCTGTGTTTGACCTGTGAGTCCCAGAGGTCATTTGCTCAGACCTACCTCCCCTAACCCTTCTGGCCTGTGAGTGGCAGGGGATTGGGTAGCAGCTGTTCTGAGAGGCAGTGAGCCCAGATGCCAAGGCTAGGACCTGAGGCATCAGCCCCACCCACTTCTAAACAGTAGGGTTGAGGAAGAAGGAACTTCTGTCTTTTCCTTCATCTCTAGTGCCTATAAAGAAGCCAGGAAAACCTCTCAGTTGGGATGAGAGAAGAATATTTTTGAATGCATTTTCTTACAAAGGGAATTTGTCTGTACTAGCAGCTAGAGTTCTTCTTTATTATCTTGTATAATGATAACACATATTTATTTAGCACTTACTATGTGCCAGGAAGTTTACTAAGTGTAGGCTGTTGAATTATCACTGAGGTATATACTGGCACTATACCCACCTTGCAGATGTAGAAGATCAAGTGGTTAAAAAAAAATTTCTCTGCTACTGGTGGTCAAGTTAAAATCTGAAATCCAGAGCTAGTGATTCTAACCACATTGTAATCACGCCTTTCCTTGTATCCTGAAAGGTGACCTTCAGGTTTAGATGCTAGAATAATATGGTCAGGCTTTGCGTCCCCACCCACATCTTATGAATTGTAATCACCACGTGTTGAAGGTGAGAGGTGATTGGATCATGGGAGCAGTTTTCTCCATGCTGTTGTCCAGATACTGAGTGCATTCTCATGAGATCTAATGGTTTTATAGTGCAAGTTTCCCTGCTTTTGCTCGCTGTTCTCTCTCCTGCTGTCATGTGAAAAAGGTCTTTGCTTCCTCTTCCCCTTTCGCCATGATTGTAAGTTTCCTGAGGCCTCCCCAGCTGTGCAGAACTGTGAGTCAATTAAACCTCTTTCCTTCATAAATCACCCAGTCTCTGGTAGTATCCTTATAGCAGTGTGAGAATGAACTAATGCACAGAATGAATACTCCTATTTGCCCAGTAATGGATGAGATGCTCCAGAAATCTGCAATGGAAGTGGCCAAATATAAGTCTTAACCTCCATAATGATTGGTTTAAAACAATAATAACCATTGCATCTTGACTAAAAAATGTATACAGGGTCTTCTCTGTGCCAGGAACTGGAAAGGATAAAGAAGCATAATAACATCTAGTATGTACTGAACACTTACTTTGTACCAGATGCTGTTCTAAGATCTCTACTTATCACATTTATCCACAATAAGCCTATAGAAAGGGATCTATTATTTCTCCTATTGTATTGATGAGAAAACTGAGGCCTAGAGAGATAAAGAGCCCTACAGGTAATAATTGGTGAACTAGGATTCAAACCCAAGTCTTTTCTTATACGTGATACATTACATCATATTTAATGTCAGTCATATCATAACATAGTGGTGTATAATACCAGCATGGCTTTTCACTGCTGTTATTAATATTGACCACTTGTTTAAGACAATGTCTGCTAGCTGTCTCCACTGCTTTTCCCTTTTCATGGTCTCTTCTTTGGAATTCAGTCACTAAATCTAGCCCTCACTCAAAAGGAGGGGAATCAAACTCCACTCACTGGGTGGAATATATCTACATATCTAATTTGCAAATCTTCAGTAAGAATGATTTTTCTCTTTCTTCCATGTATTTCATTCAAACATTTATTTATATATATATGACTTATACATATTTATTTTTATACTTTGTGTTATAATTCAATATTACATTGCTTTGTTGCTTAAATTGCCCTGGCATGGGACACTGAGAGCTCTTTTCTAGTTGGCCCTTTTGTCCCTTTGACATGCTTTCATTCTCTTTGTTTGTTTGAGCATTTTCTTATTTTCTGGCACTACAAGATAACCAAACTCATCTTGTATTTCTCTGTGCCTCATCTCTAGAATCAATCATTTTTCTGAGGAACCCTGCTTACTACAAAAGAAGAATGGTATTTAGAAACCAAGGTCTGGACACATGGTGTGCTCATTGTTAACTGATGTGTCATTGTAATTGATTCTAGGCCTTCTCAGTGGACAGTGGAAATATATATACATATATATATATATATATATATATATAAAATATACACAAATACACACACACACACACACATATATATATAGAGAGAGACAGAGTTTTGCTCTTGTCACTCAGGCTGGAGTGCAATAGCATGATCTCAGTTGACTGTATATGTGTATATGTCCTCTCAGTGGACAGTGGAAATATTTATATATATAAATATATATATGAATATGTATGTATATACATACACACACATATACACACACACACACACATGTGTATACACATATATAGAGAGAGAGAAAAAGAGAGAGAGAGATGGAGTTTTGCTCTTGTCACCCAGGCTGGAGTGGAATAGCGTGATCTTGGTTCACTGTAACCTCCACCTCCTGAGTTCAATTGTTTATCCTGCCTCAGCCTCCTAAGTGGCTGGGATTACAGGAGCCCATCACCACGTCTGACTAATTTTTTTGTATTTTTAGTAGAGACAGGGTTTCACCATATTGGCTAGGCTAGTCTCAAACTCCTGACCTCAGATGATCCAGCTGCCTCAGCCTCCCAAAATTCTGGGATTACAGGCCTGAGCCGCTGTGCCTGGCCATAGGTTTGTATGTTAACCATTGTATACACACATCTATAGTAGTTTCTGTATCTATCTGCATGCACATTAAGTTTACATAAGTTTATACCAATGTTTCTGATGCTAATTGAGCATCACCAACTTAGTTCTAGTTTTCCTCCCTTGCTTATTTGCCAATTTCTTTCTCTGTGCATGAACAATCTGGCTCTTATTATCTATCATGCATTGAAATAGTTGTTCAAATATGGTGTACATGTAGCTACAGAATCTCATGCCTCTGAAAGAAACAAATTACCAATGAGAGTGTAATGATTATATACAATTCTTTTTGTCCTTAGCCTTAGAGTTTCTCATTAACATACCAAAGTACCATTTTTCTTAGTTATTTAAGTCAACACTGTACTCTTGTCAGGGATGAATGAGCTGAACCAGGGAGCAGGTACATTGTGTTTGACATTAATGCTGTCCACTGATATTTTTAGTTCTCTTCTTTTGGGTACATGGGAGGTTTGAACTTACTTGCTCTGTCTGGATTAGATAAGAACATGTTACTTGCTTTACCCAATGAAATGCCAGAGAAGGTGACACATGTAGCTTTCAGGAAGAAGGATTTCATTGTTTGGTGTGAGATTCTTCAGCCAGCCCTCTCTTCCCTTGTGTTGGCAATTATGGAAGCATAAGTTGTAATAAAAGTTTGAGCTGACTCATTGCATAGAAGGCAGCAGACTGGGAGAATCATCTAGACTTATAGTGGATTTTACATGAGAATTAAACATTTACTGTTTTAAGCTCCTGAGATTTTGGAATTGTGGGATAAGATAAATATGATATTGCCTGACACATAAATAAATATAACAATTAAGAATAATAAAATAGAAAAAGTAAATTCCAATATATCCTACAAGGAAAATTAGTAGTTGTTAAAGTTATCTGTGTCCACAAATCCATTTGGAGATATAACGAACACCATCAGCTATCTGCATCCAAATGTAGAAAGGCATATATACACAATAGTTCATATTCCTTTTCATCTGGGTGCATGGACTCTCTGAAGCCTGTCTAGATCACATGGCCCGTCTCAAGCAGGTAGCTGATACTCATATTCACTGATAGCCACTGTGAGAATGCAGGCTCAAGATTCAAGGCATTAACTTTTGCTATTAATATTTAGGTTGATTCATGCAGGTGGAGGCCTCTGAGAGGGTTTCTTGGAGGAGGTGCTATTTAGGTTGAACCTTAAAGGAATGACAAGAGAGTGTGAGAATCAGATTTCAGGTGGAGGTCATTTAAGGTTAGGCGAAGTCTTTAATCTCAGGGAAATCTTATTGCATATAACACCATTTATACTTCTCTATAAATGCAATGCTTGCCCTATTAAATCTCTTTTTACTCTTTTAGGGAGGTAAGACAGAAACCTAACCCTGATTAGATATGTTGAGCAAGGCTTTGAGGATCTTGAAGGTAGTTGTAAACTCTGATGCCTTCAGTTCGCAGCAGGTTAAATCAGGGAGTGAAGTGACCCAAGTGGGGTACAATAGGGAGTGGCATGGACAGTGGTGAACTGAAGAGCACTTCAGTTGGGCCAACTCAAATGAGCAGCTGCTATTCATCTTCACTGACAGCTGCCATGTGGGAATTTGAGTTCAGTGTTCCACAATTCCAATTTGTCAAGGGAAAATGTAAATCCATGTGAACTGTGTGTGTGTGAACTACTCTGATTTTTTAAAAACAGAAAAAACCAGAGAAGGTGACAATCAGAACCACTGTGTACAACTCCATAAGTTTTATTTTGGCTGAGGATGCCAGAATAGATCTAGGTCTACCCAGAGGAAGGGGTGTCCTTTTATAATTCGTGCGCAGGTGCACAGAGGGCTTTGGAAGCCCTGACTAGGCCATACCCGCCTGTAGGCCTCCAATTTGAAGCCCTGGGTTGGAGGCAGCTTGTTTTCTCTGTTCCCAGCAGGACTTTCTGCAAGCTAGTGTGAATAGCTTACAAGTCACACTCAGTTCAAGGCAATCAACCTTCTAACCTGTGTGTAAATCCCTGTTTTCCCCATGGCTGGCATTCAGGCCCACAGTGAGTAAGAAAGCTATTGGTTAGCATTATGAATTTGGTCCTTGGATACTTATAAATAGGTGCTATGTATGTGGTACTTTTTACCTGTTTTTATAAACTACAGCATTACCTGATTTTCGAGGAGGCTTTGCAGATCTAATCATGAGATTCTTGTAAATCCAAAGGATGGAATGAAAACAAAAGCAGAGTAAAATTATGTGTTATGTACACTTTCTGCACTGTACACATAATACTAGTAATTTGGAGAGCAGCAAGTGTCTAAGCTGTCATTAGGGGCACTAATATATTTTCCTAGCATGGTTTCATATACTAGTTATTCATTCCATGAACTGTTCCTTGATATAGTTTTCTGTGTTTATTTCCTCCTCTTGAATTGTATAGCTTCCAGGGCAACAAAAATGAGTAGAAAAGTGTTTTGGGTTTCCTTACTCAAGCAACACACGTGCATTCTTCCTGCAGGGCCTCCGAGAAATATAATCAAGCCAAGCTTTCAGAGTGAATGGTGAACCCCAAAATACACTCTCTTCTATGGGAAAACAAAAGAATTTTTTGGACTGAAGAGTATGATTGTGGTTGCAGATCTGCCTCATGGTCTTGTGAGGCCTCAAGATTTCACTTGAGGCAGTGAGTATCAGCTGATTTCTAGGTGGTCATGGTGGATCAAACAAAACATATACTGAGTAGAAACGGGGCCAATGGCTAAGAAATAATTCAGGCATTTCAAGAATGCTCAAGCTGTATTCATGGAGCACACAAGAAAGAAATGTGAAGAAGTAATGTTCCTATTTTAAAGAAATATTTTCAAATACATTTCCTAGTAAGGTTTTTTCTTTTCTTTATTTCTTCTTCTTTTGTTTTGTTTTTCGTTATTTTCTTTGGCTGCTATTAGGTTCTGCCTTTGCAGTTCCAACACTCCTTCTTCGCCCATTCCCCATGGGAGTTAACCTGAATTTTAATGTGCCACAAGGGGGCCAACCTCCAAAAAAGAAAAGGAAATGAAAGAAGAAAAAAAAAAAGCACCCATTAGAAAGCTAATGAGCTTCCTCAATTTGTGATTTTTTTTCCCTCTCTGGCCTTGCACAGAATCAGAAGGAGAGAGAAGGAAATTGTGTATACTGTTCATTGCTGTTAGGAAATCTGTTCCATGGTATGCAGGTGGAAGGCATTAAAGGATTAATATGGGTAGTTAGTGTCCAGAATTTAGTGGACATTCAAAAATTTAGTAGATCTCAGCTTTATGTTAAAAGTTATCTGAAGATCTTGATTTAGTAGGCCTTGGTAGGGTCTAGGCCTCTGTAGTTTTTCTGATTTGTTTTGTTTAGTTTTTATAAGACAGAGTTTCACTCTGTCACCCAGGCTGGAGTGCAGTGGCTCTCTGCAACCTTGGCCACCCAGGCTCAAGTGATTCTCTTACCTCAGCCTCCTGTGTAGCTGAGACTACAGGTTCATGCCATCACATTTCGCTAATTTTTGTATTTTTAGTAGAGACTGGGTTTCACCTTGTTGCCTAGGCTGATCTTGAGCTCCTGAGATCAAGCAATCCACCTTCCTGGCTTCACAAATTGCTGGGATAATAGGCATTTATTTTTTTAGATGTTCAAAGGCAATTCTAACATATAACCTAATAAGGAAATGTATGTTTGTTAAATGGCAAGATAATTGAATTAACAAAGCAGTAAAAGTACAACCAGACTAAGAAGCAATTGTATTAGATTGAGATAAAAAATTTTAATATCGCAGTGTGAAACTGAATTGGAAGGATTTCTTTTCCACTAACATATTGGCAATTTTGGTTGTGCTAGGGCACATGGAGTTCAACTAGGTTTGGTGAATGATTAGTAGGGTTGATTGTAGGTGGGTGCATGCTGTACCACCTCTTTTACTCATTTAATAAATATGTCATGTGATTCCCTTGAGCAGCTATAGAAAATACACATACACACATGCACACACACAAATACACACACATACAAACTGTCAAATTGTGATGATTAATTATATATGTCAACTTAACTGAGCTAAGTGATGCTTAGATAGCTGGTACAACATTATTTTGGGGTGTATCTCTAAAGGTGTTTCAGGAAGAGGTTAGCATTTGGCTCAGCAGACTGAATCCACCCTCATCAGAGTGGTAGGCATCATCCAACTTGTTGAGGGCCGAAATAGAACAAAAAAATAGAGGAAAGGTTAATTCTCTTTGCATTCTTAACTGGGACATCTCTCTTCTCCTGCTTTGGAACATTGGGTGGAGCTCCTGGTTCTCTGTCCTTCCCAACCCTGGTTCTCAGACCTATGGCTACTATACTACTCACAAGAAAATCTGTATATGTATGTTAATGTCAAACAAAGTAGACTTCAAAACAGCAACTATTACCAGACATAAGAGGGGCATTTTATAATAATAGAGCCAAGTTATTGAGAAGACATGACAATCCTAAATCTATATGCATCTAATATTAGTCCATAAACTACATGCAATACAAATTGACAGAAGTAAAGGTAGAAAAAGATCAATTCACAATCAGAGTTGGGTACCTCAATACTCCTTTCTCAGCAACTGATAGAAAAGTAGACCAAAAACATAAGAAAGGGTATTGATTTGAACAACACTATCAACAACATGACCTAATAGACATTTATAAAATTCTTATAATCAACAGTTGCAGAATGCACATTCCTGTCAAGGACACATAAACTGTTAACCAGGATAGACCATATGTTTGGTCATAAAACAAGCTCCTCGAAATTTGAAACATTGAAATCATACAAAATATGTTTTCTGGCTGTGATAGAATCAAACTAGGAATCAGTAATAGAAACATATCTACAATGTTTCAAAGACTTGGAAAATAAGCAACATATTACTAAATAAGCTGTGATTCAAAGAAGAATTTATAAGGAGAATTAGAAAACTGTTGAACTAAATTATAATGGAAACACAGATATAAAAATTTTTAGAGTGCTGTTAAAGTTGTGCAGAGAGAAAAATCATACCTTTATAGATAAAGACTTAAACGTAAAACTCAAAACTATAAAAACCATTGAAGACAACCTAGGCAATACCATTCTGGACATGGAAATGGGCACAGATTTCATGACCAAGACTTCAAAAGCAATTGCAACAAAAGCAAAAATTAACAAATGGGATCTAAGTAAACTAAAGAGCTTCTGCACAGCAAAAGAAACTATCAACAGAGTAAACAGACAACCTACAGAATGGAGAAAATTTTTGCAAACTATGCATCTGAGAAGGTCTAATATCTAGCATCTATAAGTAACTTAAACAAATTTACACACACACACACAAAACATTAAAAAGTGGGCAAAGGATATGAACAGACACTTTTCAAAAGAAGGCATCAATATGACCAACAAATATATGGAAAAAACCTCAACATCACTGACCATTAGATAAATGCAAACCAAAACCACAATGAGATACCATCTCACACCAGTCAGAATGGCTATTATTAAAAAGTCAAAAAATAACAGATGCTGGAGAGGTTGAGAAAAAGGAACACTTACTCACTGTTGGTGAGAGTGTAAATTAGCTCAACCATTGTGTAAAGTAGTATGGTGGTTCCTCAAAGAGTTAAATAGAACTATGATTTGACCCAGCAATCCTATTACTGGTTATATACCCAAAGGAATATAAATTGTTCTATCAGAAGACACATGCATGTTTATGTTCATTGCAGCATTATTCACAATAGCAAAGACAAGAAATCACCTAAATGTTCATCAGTGGTAGACTGGATAAAGAAATTGTGGTACATATATACCACACAATAGTACGCAGCCATAAAGAAGAATGAGATCATGTCCTTTGCAGGAACATGGATGGATCTGGAGGCCATTATCCTTAGCAAACTAATACAGGAACAGAAAACCAAATTCCGCATGCTCTCTCTTATTAGTGGGAGCCAAATGATGAGAAACCATGGACCCATAGAGGGGGATAACACACACTGAGGGCCACAGGAGGGTGGAGGCTAGAAGGAGGGAGAGGACCAGAAAAAAATAACTAATGTACAAAGCTTAATACCTAGGTGACAAAGTAATCTGTATAACAAACCCCTATGATGTCAGTTTACCTATATAACAAACCTGCACACTTACCCCTAAACTTAAAATAAAAGTTTAAAAAGAAAATCATAGCTCTAAATTCTTATATAAGAAAAGAAGAAAGATCTAAATTAAATTATATAAGCTTCTACCTTAAGAAACTAGGAAAATTAGAGCAAAGTAAGCCCAAAGTAAGCAAAAGAAGAAAATAAATATTAGAATAGAAAAAAATAAAGTCTAAATGTTGATTATTTTAATAAATATTAATAAAACTGATAAATGCCTAACAAAGCTGATTAAGAAACAAGAGAGAAAATACAAAAACAAACATTAACAATGAAAGAAGCTATAACCATAGATACTTTATGTCACCAAATTTTATAACCTAGATGAAATGGAAAAATTTCTTACAAAATACAATTTATCAAAATTTATTTAAAAGAAAATAAATAACCTGAACATCTTTAAATATTTATTTAAAATTGAAGTCACTATTAAAAGTCTTTTCCCAAAGAAAACTTCTAACTCCAACAGCTTCACTGGTGAATTCTATTGTATCTTTAAAGAAGAAACACTAGTTTTACACACACTCATTTAGAAAATAGAGGAGAAGGGATTTTCTAACTCATTTTATAAAGCTAGCATACCAAGACCTGACAAGGATATTACACAAAAAGAAAACTACAGGTCATAACCCCTTATTAAGTAGACTAAAAAATTCTTAACATAATATTAGCAATTAGATTAGCAATATATAAAAAGCATAGTACATCATGACCTGGGTTCAATTCCAGAAATGCAATGTTATCTTACCATTCAAAAACCAATATAATTTACTACATCTACAGAGTAAAAGAGTAAAATCAAATAGTGATCTTAAGAGGTGCAGAAAAAGCATTTATTTGATGAAATCCAATACTCATTTATGATTAGAAAAAAAGGAAGAAAAATAATATCTGAGCAAATTAGGAATAGTAAAGCATTTCCTTATCTAATATTGCATAGGGATCTCCAAAAAAGAGATCATTCTTAATGGTGAATATTAAAAACAATAACATTTATTAACATAATTTTTAATGGTGAAATATTTAAAACATTGATCCTAAGATTGATAACAGGCAAATATTTTCATTCTGAATCATTTCTCTTCAATATTATACTGAAGTTTCATGACAAAATAATGCTATTCATAGTGACATGACTGTGTATACAAAATAATCTAAAAAATACTCAATCTGATATGTAAATTTAGCAAGGTTTTAGTATAAAAAGCCAATTTACAAAAATAATTGTACATTTATATACTAGCAACAATTGAAAAATTGTAAAATGTCACTCATAACATAAAAATAAACAAATATCTAGAAATAAATTTAACAAAAGATGTAAGAAAACTTCTCTGCTGCAATCTGTAAAACACTGTTGAGGATAAAACACCTAATTAAGTAGAATTTTATCATACTAATGTATTGAAAGATTCACTACTGTAAAGATGTCAAATTTTACAGAAATTGTTTTATAGAGGTAATGTATTTTCAATAAAAATCTCATCAGAATTTTGGTAGAAACAGACAAGCTCCTACTAAAATTTGCATAGAAATATAAATAACCTAAAACAGCCAAAACAATATTGACAAAGAAAAAAATTGGAAGACTTACACAACATGATTTTGAGACTTACTATAAAGCTCTAGTAATCATAATAGTGTAGTACTGATGTAAGGATAGACATATAGCTCAATGAAACAAAAAAAAAGTTTAATAAAAGATCCACATGTATATAGTCAATTGATTTCAAAAACATTTTTAGGCTTTAAAAAAAATTTCTTTCTTTTTTTGTAAGAGATGGGGTCTCCCTATGTTGCCCAGGCCAGAGTGCAGTGGCTATTTACAGGTGCAGTCATAGTGCACTACAGCTTGGGCTCAAACCATCCTCCTGCCTCAGGCTCCCAAGTAGCTAAGACTACAGGCATGCAGGTGGCCAATTGATTTTTAAAGGAAATACTACAATTCAATGGGAAAAGGAAAATGGCTTCTGCAAATGATGCTGGATAACTGCTTATCTGTATGGGGAAAATTTTTGAATTTCAACTCTTATACTACACACGAAAATTAACTGGGAATAGATTACAAATCAAAATGCACAAGCTGAGACTATAAAGCTCTTAGATGTAAAAATAGGTAAATATGTGACCTGGGCATGAGAAAAAATGTTTAGATGGAATGCAAAATGCAAAACCATAAAAGAGAAAGAATAAACTTGACTTCATCAAAATTTAAAATTTATGATCCTCTATAGTCACTATTACAGAAAGGAAAAGCTAAACCACAGAATGGGGGAAACATTCAAATTACTTTCTACAAAGTGCTCCATATATATCCACAAGAACTCATATACAGAATATACAAAAACATTCCTATAAATAAATAACAAAAGAGAAACAACACAATATAAAATAGGCAAATGACGTAGATAATACGCAAAAGAGAATGCATTAATTATGACTAAGTACATGAATAGATACTCAACACTGTAAGTTTGCTGGGAAATGCAAATTAGAACCACAATAGGAAACTACTATATAGTCACTAAAATATATAACATTAAAAAATATCTAATGCTGGTGCATGCAGAGCAACTGGGTTGCTTGTGTATTGTTGGTGGAGGTAGGTATACAATTATACAACCACTTTGGGAAACAGGCAGCATCTTATACTGTTAAACACAGATTGATTCCTATGATTCAGCAATTTAACTTCTACATACTTATCCAAAATAAATGGAAGCACATTTCTACAAAATGACTTGTGTGAGCTGCTCATTGCAGCTTTATTCAAACTAGTTAAAAATCCAAAACAACTTGAATGTCCAATGACAAAAAAAGGGATACCAGCCTGAACAACATAGCAACACCTCATATCTAAAATAAATACAAATATTAGCCAGGCATCATAATTGTGCATGTCTGTAGTGTCAGCTAATTGGGAGGCTGAGGTAGGAGGATCACTTAAGCCTTGGAGTTTGAGGCTGCATTGAGCCATGTTTGCACTACTGTACTGCTGCCTGGGCTGATAAGAAACTCTATCTAAAAAAAAAAAAAAGAAAAAGAAAATAGATAAACAGATTGTGTTAAATCCATGAAGTGAAATATTATGCAGCACAAAGGAACAAATTACTAATTCATACAACAACATGTATAAATCTCAAAAACATTATGATGAATGAATCAATTAAGATACAAAATATTTTATACTGTATGATTCCATTTAATGTAGATAAAGGGCAGGCAGAATTAATTTGGGGGGATAGAAATGAGAACAGTGGTTATCTCTGGTGGGAAAAGGGATAAAATTGGTTAGGGACAAAAAGGGAAGTTTCTAAGGTGATGAACTGATGCTCTATACCTTGATGGAGGTGTCGCTTACATGATTATACACATGTGCCAAAATTCATCAAAATGTTCACTTAGGATCTGTGCATTTTACTGTATGCAAGTACATCTAAGAAAGTAATACAGGGGTATCCATTCTGTATTAGGCTCTGTGCAAGGCTAGGGGTAGAATGAGGAGCAAACACAGACATGATCCCTACCCTCATGGAGGTCAGAGACAAGAGGAGGAAACAAAAAACAATGAAAAAAAATTGCCCACTTGGAAATTTGAAAAATATCGATGAGTAAAAGGTTTAATCAGAAGATGGGTATAGTAGGTAAACTTAGATTTGCAAAGAGTATCACATATTTTCTTCTAAATTATCTTTGTTCTCCCCAGTCCAGGTGCAGGTAGGGAGTTCCATCTCCATCTCCATTGGGGTTGCTTCTCCCTTCCTAGTCACTCAAGACCCAGGATACTCTGGTGGCTCCTTGACAGTGCAATGGCGGTCCCCAAAAGAGACAGGGTCCTGTCTCTTTTGTCAAATGCAGAAGTGTCCTTGAAGGCCAGAGACATACTATTTTGGCCTCATAAAGAATTCTCTAGAGGATTCTTTACAGGTCTTGCCATCGCTTCAGGGCACTGTACATGTACAAAGAAAAAGTCTCCACTGCTTATAGTTTCTTGCTGTCTGCTCCTCCCTTATTCTCCTCCCTGGATACCTAGCATAATCTCTTCAATGGCCTTAAACTGCTTGTGAAGACAAAATGCTTTTGCTTTCTGCTCTGAAAAACTTGGCAAGACAGGGAAGAACAGAAAGGCCATGCTGCAGCTCTGAAATCTGAGAAAGAAAGAAACACATATAATAAATATATTATACAATGCATATAATAGGTATACATATAATAAAGTACATACAATAACAATATTTTAATCAATTATCCTTCCCAGGATTATATATTAAAACAAAGTGGTTTGATGAGAAAGGCCAGGAAAGAGTTCCCTGAGGAACTGATGACTGAATTAGAGTTTGGGAAAAGAGATGTAATTAGGTAAGTAAGACAAACGATAAGAAAGGAATGCATTAGGAAGTAGAACTGCATGTGCAAAGGCCCTGTGGTGAACGGGAACGTGGTTCATTCAAAGGACCACAAGGAGGTCAGTGGAGCTGCTGTGTGGTGAAGAAAATAGAGGGACCCATGACAAGACCAGAGAGACAGGCAGCAACCAGACTTGTGAAGGCCAAGACTTTCCATCTTTTCCCTGCATAAATGAGACAGTTAAAGGGTTCCTTCCTTTTCTCCAGCCCTATTAAAATATGTTTGGCTGGAGTATTTATTAAAGGCATGGCTGAACCTCAATTCTACCACTGTCAGGGCAGTTGCTGAAGTTAGGAAGCTCTGACACCACATCCCTGTTGGCCTTGTGGATGCAGAAGGGCTGCCGTACTCAGAGATGAGTGCGCCCATGCAAACGGCTAATGTACTCCAGCCCACTCTTACTGTTGTATATTTCAGCAACTTGTGATATGTGATCATTTTCTTGTTTGATTCAAAGTAGTTAGGTGAAATGGCTGGAGAAATAAAAGTAATTTAGGTTATAAATGAGAATGCTAACCACATGATAGGTTGCTATAAAGGAAGACCAACATTAATATGCTGTAATATGCAATTTGAACTTACAGAGGAGTGAATTATGTACTGCAATAATAAGGAAGAAAAAAGTTATATGAGTACTTAGTGTAGGAATAGCTATTTCTACAATGAGGTTTTTACAATCTGGGTGCATGTCTGTGCATAATTTCCATATGCTTCTCAGATGTCGTATGTTTTATCTAACGACAGAAAGGGGCTAGTGTCCAGAGGAGGAGAAATCCACTATTAAAGTCATTAATTTCAGAGTTCTGGTTGTAGAACGATTGTGAAAGACAATCATTTCTTGGCTTGAATGTGATCTTGTTCTATAATTCAAAGTGTGAACTTCTGAAAATGTTGAGTACATCTGTTAAGAGAAGCAAAATGTAGACTGAAACTTTATTTATTTAACCTTATCTTGTCAGTAATAAGGATGGGGAATCTATGAAGAAAGAATCTTTCTTAAAATAGAAGCTGAAGTGGGAATAAAATGGGGTAACGTACTTAAAATACTGAATAGAATCTGTTTTGATTTCTGTTTTCTAGCACCTTCAAGAATTTTAGAAGCACAAATTTACATATCAGTCATAAATCAGTCACTTATTCCAAAAGTATTTTTATTAGGCAATAGGTTGAACTTGTTATCATAGTTTGATGACTGTATGTTCCTGAAAGGAACACAGCCATATGCACTTCTTTAAATATAGTCTAGAAGTTTTCCCTAACCCAGAATGAGTGTCCTACTTTTCCAAGCAGTTCCACCTACTGAAGCTTTGTGAAAGCGGGAGAATTCCTACCTAGCTAGAATCATTGGCTGGTGGACACTAATGACCTCAGGGAGTCAGAAGATCTGGCCGCTCACTAGACCAGTAGGAAAGGTGTGGGGGCAGAGGCTTGAGTGCTTTGTTCTAATCCTACCAATGACCCTTGCAGGAGAGTAACTGGACTGTTCAGAACCACTGGAGACCTTTGGTGTCTAGCTTCTGTTGAGCTCCAAGCCACTGCTTGGAAATCCATTAACTCTGATTAACTCCATTCCTTTGTCAATAAGTCAGTTGCTCCAGACTTTTCACGTTTGGACGTTGCCCAGCCAAAGATGCTCATCAAATTTCACAGAGGACAGGGGTAAGGCCAAGGGGAAGCACCTTCATAGACCCTCCCTTTAAGGTATTATGTAAATGGTGTCCTGTCTCTCCTTTCCATCAAAGATTAACTAACCTTCCCACTTACCTGGTCTCTCTGCATTCTCATATATTTTCCATAGCTTGTCACTGGCCCCATTGTCCCAAGCAGGTCTGCTCAGAATTTCTTCCCGACCCTGAAAGAAGTCTTACCTTGCAGAATGCACAAGTTCACCTTCTGGATGTTGTTGTCTTTCTCATTTTGTACATTTGCATCTTCTGTTGTCTATTCCAACAGGCAGGGAAATACCCACCAGGCTAAGACCTGGGCAGTTTCAGAGATCCTGAGTCATCTCCCCAACTTCTACTGGGAAGATGCTTAGCTGCTCTCTATTAATGGCATTCCCTGCCCTCTGCAAGTTTTTATTTTCATTTAATTTTTTATTTAGTGTTGTGAAAGGATTTTCCATTTCTTTAAAAATACATTAACTTTTAAGAAGATCACGTCCTTTGCAGGGACATGGGTGGATCTGGAGGCCATTATCTTTAGCAAACTAATACAGGAACAGAAAACTAAATACCTCATGTTCTCACTTATAATGGGGAGCTAAATGATGAGAACACATGCATACAAAGGGGAACTACGCACACTGGGGACTTTCAGCAGGTGGAAGGTGGGAAGAATGAGAGAATCAGGAAAAACAACTAATGGGTACTTGCCTTAGTACCTCGTTGATAACATAAGCTGTACAGCAAACCCCCATGACACAAGTTTACCTACGTAATAAACTTGTGCTTATACCCCTGAACTTAAAATAAAAGTTAAAAAAGTTAACTTTTAAAAATTGTGTCACATATGAGCATTATGGGGAAAATAAGATATTTATTAGCAAAAGGTAGAAAATAAAACTTCCCTGCATCCTTCTAGAGATTTTGTGCACAGAAATACAGTATCAGCAGTATGGTGTCACAGTTAAGAGCGTGGGCTCTAACTGTATGGATTTGAAGGCCCTGACCTGCCACTTACTGGCTGTGTGACTTCAGAAACATTAGTAACCTCTCTGTGTCCCAATGGTTTCAATTTTAAAATGAGGTAACAATAGCAGCATCACTGGGGTAGTAAGTATGAATGATAAAACTATACCTGAATGAAGGAAGCCTTTAATAAATGTACCTTTACATCATCTATAAATAGATCATGCTACATATCCAAGTTTACAACTCGTGTTTCCACTGAAAATATATTTTGAAAACTTCATGCTGTTTATTTTATGTCAATAAATGCTTAATCTGCTTACCATATTATACTTTAAGCATATTGTTTTAAATTAATGTATAATGTTCCATTGTATAGCTGAATTTAAACTTATTTACCGTTCCATTGAATGAATTATTTCCAATCTTGTGGTATAAGCAATGCAGCAATTAACATTGTAGTTTGTGCTATATCTTTCTGCCTATCTATGGCTTCTAGAAACAGGGTTTATAGGCATGTTTGCCTATCTAATGTTAAATTGCTAAATTGACTTCCAGATTATATTCCTATAAGTAGAATAAGCTGGTTTGCTTGTTTACATTCATTTCCTTAAGGACCCACAGAAACTTTACCTTCATCATATCCTACATGTCTGATGTGGCTAACTCTTCTGTATGCACAGTTTTCTAGTAGATACCATGCTAAATACTAATTTTCTGATTGTCATAGCCATGCTTAGTCACGAGGTTTCAAGAAAGAGGTCTCTAAATTAGCCAAGACCTCAGGAAGGTCTTGATAATATAGCTAAATTATATAGGATTTGTTAAAGAATGCCCAAGCCAACAGACAAAATGGGCTCCCCATCGCTAATTGAAGTGTTCAAAGTTAAAACAGAACTAGATGGCCATGACTGGGAGAAGGAGCAGTCTTATACTCTGTGTTCTCAGAAAGATGTTGTAAAAGTATCACAGGACCTCTTTTTCTATGATCAAATCAAACCAGTTTCTGTTGACAGTGCCAAGATAAACTGCAGTCAGAGCCCCCTACACCACCACGTGGTTTGGAAGAAACATTTGACAGAGACTTCTTGTTTGAGGTTTGAAAACCAACCAATCAGAGCTCACCTCAGCTGGCCAATTGGGGCTGAGCTGTATCAAACAATCAGGGATTCACTGTATTGATCAATCAGAACTCAATTCAACCAACCAATCAGAACTAAGCCTGTGTGTTAAGCCGGTCTTGCATTGTACAAAGAAACACCTGAGACTTGGTAATTTATAAAGAAAAGAGGTTCAATTGATTCTTGATTCTGTGGGCTTTACAGGAAGCATGGTGCTGGAATCTGCTCAGCTTCTGAGGAGGCCTTGGGAAGCTTGCAATCATGATGGAGGGTGAAAGAGGAGCAGGGATCTCACATGGCCAGAGCAGGAGGAAGGGTTGGGAATTGCTGCACACTTTTAAACAACCAGATTTAGCAAGAAGTCACTGACTATCCTAAGGGCAGCATCAAGCCATTAGGGATCCATCTCCATGACCCAAACACCTCCCTACACCAGGCCCCACCTCCAGTACTGGTTGTTACAATACAACATAAGATTTAGAGGGGACAACATTCAAACTATATCAAATCATTTTAATCCTTCATTTGTATAAGCACATCTGATTGGGAACCTAGGCAGGAACTTTTGCTACAAAACCCAAACCCTCTTTGTTCTCCAGAAAGCATGGAATCTTCGTTTTATACCCAAGGTTATGTCTCCCTGGTTTGCAAACTATTTACTGGAATAAAGTCTCTTTCCATCGAATTCCTTTTTAGATAACTTTTGTTCATAGATACCCCGAATAAAGAGGTTCTAAAATGAGGCTGCACATTAGAATCTCCAGAGAAATCTTTTAAAATAATATCAATGGTTGAGCCTTGACTCAATGGGTCTGGAGTAGGACATAGGCATTAAAATGATTTTAAAAGCTCTCCAAATGACTTTAATATGCAGTCTGTGTTGAAGACATTAATGGATTGAATTCCTTTAATTACAGGTGAGATTACCTGAATTCATTATATCTGTTTCTTTACATCTGCTAAAGGTGTCATTTCAGTACCACCATTCAGTCATCCCTTTCTTAATGAATATAAAAAGAACTTTCAAAAAATTGGCAGTGTCTAGAAGCACAGGTAAAATATATTCTTGGTATTGACTTTTCTGTTTCAGTTATGCTGTAGACAGTATCCTAACATTAATCTTACTGCTAAGCCATCCATCATTTCTCTTTAATCAGACTGCTCCCTCAAGACATTAAATACCTCTTTTCAGGTGATTTCACCAACTGTTGTGTTTCCTAAGTTGAGTGTGATGTAAATGCCATTGGTTCTATCTTGTTGCTTTTATAAGACTACTTCAGCACTGTTCATGTTTGTTGGAAATGTGGATTTTTAATGGGGCTCACTGAACCAAAGACTTGACTCTTGGAATTTCACAAGCGTGGAAACCTCTTAAGTAACTGGTCTCAATGTAAAACGAGGGAAGGCACTTGATAAAAAGGCTTTCCAATGGCATGTTCCTAAGTCTTCATAAGAGTTAATTCAAAAGAGAATACAAAGAACTGATTTCCTTACAAAATGATATTCAGTCATACTCTGCCATTAAAGAAATGAGTGAAATTGACAGTGGCATCTAGTTTTACCTGCCAGGTTAATAAGGGTGTGAGGTAACAGGTACTCTCACACTTTAGTGAAAATGTAAGTTGTTAGTGCCATTTTGAAGTGTAATCTAGCACTAATGACTAAAATTGAAAATGAATATCTCGTTTCACTTAATATTCTATATTTAGGAATTTACATTATGGATATTCTTATAAACATATACTAAGGCTCATGTAAGAGATTGTTCATTTGAGCATTGAGTGCAACGACGAAACATTGGTAACAACCTACACATTCATCAAGGGGAACTGGCCAGATAAACAAGGTGCTTTCAAACAGGTGTTGAAAACGATATGCTAGAGTGGAGTGTGCAGACATAAAATAATTCCATGATGTGTTATTGAACAAAATAACCAAGTTATAAAATGGTCTCCATGACTGCATTTGTTTAAACTTAAAAATGAAAATATGAGCTGGGCGTGGTGGCTCACACCTGTAATCCCAGCACTTTGGAAGGCCAAGGCGGGTGGATCACTAGGTCAAGAGATCAAGACCATCCTGGTCAACATGGTGAAACCCCATCTCTACTAAAAATACAAAAATTAGCTGGGCATGGTGGCACAGCCTGTAGTCCCAGCTACTCAGGAGGCTGAGGCAGAAGAATTGCTTGAACCCTGGAGGTAGAGGTTGTGGTGAGCCGAGATCACGTCATTGCACTCCAGCCAGGGTAGTAAGAGTGAAACTCTGTCTCAAAAAAAAAGAAAAGAAAAGAAAAGAAAATATAAGTATGATTTTATATGCTTATAATTATTATATCTGGAAGGGTATATGAGAAAATGTTAATGATATTTATCTTTGAAATATAAAGGGTTGGGCAAAAGGAGAGTCTTATATTTTATAATTTTATACCATTTTGTACTTTTTGGATATTAAAACTACATTTATGTATTATTTTAAAAATTATGGCAATTTTGGGATCTGGTGACTCCTTCATAGAAAAAAAAAGTAAAACAGTCATAGAAAATTCTTTACAGAAATTTTTGAGGAATTGATGAAGAAGAATGCCACATTTGATGTTAAGCAGTCTCTAACAGTGTTCTCCTTGAATTAATTGTTCTTCAAAGCATGTTTCAAAAATGATCCTCTTGTATTTATGCAAAAATTGATTATATTACTCTTCATATCTTTATTTTGTAATGTCTAAAGCATTTCATTAAAAATCATTACCTTCCAAAAAAAAGCTACCTTCCCATTGTGTTCAATCATTCAGTAATTTGGGAAATGGAAGTCAGGATGGGTGGACAGAGTCTTCTCTCTGATCCTTTATTCCTCTGCCTTAGTGTATTTTAAGTTTCAGGGATCTATCAAATAGAGTGGTTTAACATTAGTAATTCTCATAGTTTTAATTGCGATATGTGTCACAAAAATTCAGATATCTAGAAAAAAAAATTTACTTGCAAGTCTTGTTGACTCTTGAAATGAAATATATCAAAGAAATACCCCAGCCAGGCTGCTCATGTCTAATGCCAACCTTGTTCTCCTTCCTTTCTTTCTTCTTCGCCTTCTTTCTTCCTATACCAGGACCGCCACATAAGTGTTTCTTAGACCCATGTCTCATTTCCACTCCTGCTACCACTACCGTGGCCTTGCTGTATTAACTTATGCCTGGATTAGAGAACTGAAATTTTTGCTGTTTCCTATGAATCCTACTAGAATCATTTTCTTAAAATGCTATTTTATCCTGGTGCCTCTGTTCCTGTATCAACAGAGGCTGCCTATGTGGTTAAATCCACCATCCTAAGTCTGTATTCCAACTCGTCAAAGATCCAAGGAATTTTTTTGTTGGATCCAGAATTCCCATTTGCTGCACACACACACACACACACACACACACACACACACAGAGTATACAAAGACATTTCCAAAATCTGTTTACAGAAAGAGACTCAGTTACCTCAAAGACACTACTTGAATCAGAGGAAACTGAAACACCAATAGATGACATGAGTCTCTCCACTTCTCTACCTTTTTTGACTAGAGATGAGATGGCATCAAGAAGATGAGGTCAACTACAGAAATTAAAGTGGTTGTGATTTCTTCACGTATTTGCAAGGTTCTGTGTAACTCTGCTGTCTTGCCATGCAGGCATATTCTCAATAGACTCCTTGAGGGGAGTGGCTGTGCTTTGTTTCTTTGGAATCCTCTGGTGCCATACAAACCTCTGAGAACAGTTACCCAGACATCAAGTTAGAACCCAGGCTTGAACGAGTGTGTCCTGCTACATGATCATTCAGCTAACTCCAATGAGGTTGTGTAAACTTGCATGAACTCAGCCCAGGTAGACTTTTTGTAAGCTCATGAGGCTGTGGTCCTTTCTCTATAGAAAGTACTCATATGTGGAGCTGCCTTTACACACCAGACCAGTGTCTTGATGCTTCCTGGGTGTGGCTCCCATCTTTGGAGTCAATCTCCACTGTCCTCAGTGTTAGGGAAAGCATCATTACATCATTTTTCAGTCGTAGCATACATTGGGTTGGGGTCTGAACAGCAGATTTGGAGTCCAAGAGCTACTTTCAGTGCTACAAAAGATCAATAGCAGTTGTGTAATGGCTGCAATAGTATCACATTGGCTATTCTGTAGTATGACATTTGGACAACATTTTTCCTAATGTGCAGTTTCTGATGGGAAAATAATCAAAATGGTCTGTGTTAGAGCCTAGTTGGTCTCTACGTTCTTTCCAGGCTGCCTTGACATTCTTTAATTCGGTCTAGCTGGTGCATGAACTTGACAGTCAAGGCAAGATACCCTCATTTCTCCTGCCATTTTGTTTCTTCGAAGCCTAAATACAGTTTCATCATTTGGGCAGTGACCTGTGTATTGGGCAAATATCCTGATCTGATTTTGATGGCATCATCTACCCATCTCAAATCTTCAGGCCTATATATCTGTCTAAACCCACAAGGTTAGAAAATGCTTTTCTTTTCTAAGGTGGGATCTGTCAGCAGAATTTTCTGTGTTCGCTTTTATTTCCTGGGTCTCTTCTTTCTGTTTTATATACGCATTTTCCTGTGTCTTTCCCTGAAGCTATGCATATTTTGCTTTATGTCATTTTCCAGATTCAACTTCATCAACACAGTAGCCACCAAATCCATTTGTTTTCTTTTTTTTAAGATGCTAATGTTTATCCACTTATTAAGTATCACTGATGTACTGGTCACTGTAGGATGACCTGTGCTTCTTACAGCCCTCCACATGTTTATTTCCGATAATTTGATAAATTAATACTAGCTAGTAAAGTACAATTAACATTTAGAAATCAAAGGTGTTCTGTAAAGAGTGAGTTGTACCTCCCTCACCATAATGATAAGCAGAACCTTTTATGTTGTGATGTCTTAAGAGTTAGCTGCATGAGTGCTAAATGTTGCTTTTAATTAAACAATAAAGGATGTAACACCCTTTATGGTATCATTATAAATTTTGAAGTGGTACGCCAATTTGATTCTTTAAAAATTAATTGCCTAGGAGTATGTTTAAGTAGTATTGATTATGTTGGTGCCTCGTGTTGATCTGTGATACTTAACCCAACATTTAAAATATCTTTTTTCCATTATATGTTGTGATGTAAGAATAAAAGCAAAGTACAAAACAAATAGGCACTTGAATTCTAATAGCAATAAGCAATAAATGTCAGGCATCTGGAAATTATGGTTGCAATTTCATCAGAGTACACTTTGTTCTTCTATTATGCCTGCATGAATTTTGCTTCAGGCAAAATCTATTACAGATAACAGTTAAGAACCTTTCTAATCTACACAGATAGTCATGGCAAAATGCTAAAAAACTAAATGTTGGAAAATGTAATATTGCAGAGGAAAATTGACACTTGTAGAAAATAATGTGGTCCTATTTAGAATTATAAATGGTAATAATTTCTTTAAGATCGTGGTGTGGTGGATGTTTCTGTGACGGGTGACCCAGTTGAAGGACATAGCACTGGTAATGAATCCTGTTCTGTTGGCTTATGTGTGTGCGTGTAGGTAGATGCTTATCTGTAAATTGAGGGGTGGGGTTTGTGCTTAATGATTGCTACCTGAAATTGTAATTATAAAGTTAGATCACACATGAGAAGCCTGGGATTTTTCCACTGCCATTGGGTACGTTGGAGAGGAATATTTCTAGTCTGGGGGCACTTGACTTCCCTTGGGAGAAAGATTAGTTAGTATTCACCACTCTTGATGGCACATAGTGACCCTGGATAGTTGTTTGGTAAATTTGCTAACTGAGTTTTCAGAAAATTGAGTCCTGGCTATTAACTTGGAGAAACGGTTTTCCTGCACTTAACTCCAGCTTAACCTGCTTCATAGGAATTTCAAAACGTTTGAACTAGGGTTTGAAAATGTGGAATCTGCAATTGACTTTTCTCTCTTCATCCTCTTTATTTTTCACATCCATTAAATATATAAATATGTATGTGTATATATTTAAATTATTAATTCAGACACACACACACACACACACACACACACAGACACACACATTGGCATCTGGATTAATAATTTATTACTGTGTTACTAATTACCCCCAAACTTAGCAGCTGAAAGCAACTAATGTTTATAATCTCACAATTTCCATGGGTCAGAGATTTTGGAAGTAGCTTAGATGGGTGATTCTGGCTTGGGGTCTCTCATGAGGGTATAGTTAAAATATCAGCCAGGGCTGCAGTTAACTAAAGACTTGATGTCAATCTGGGGATGGAAAATCCTCTTCAAAAAGATAGCTCTTAGCAGTAGATCTCAGTTTCTTATAGGTGATGGACAGGAGACTTCCATTTATTACCTTATGGGTCTCTCCACAGGGCTATTGAGTATCTCCATAACATGACAGCCAGATGGCAATTGATCTAATAAAGAGGAAAGCAACCACAGGGCCTATTAAGACTTGTATAATTTGGCTGTGTCCCCACCAAAATCTTATCTTGAATTATAGTTCCCATAACCCCCAGGTGTCATGGGAGGGACCTGGTGGGAGAATTGAATCATGGGGGCAGTTCTCATGATAGTAAGTTCTCATGAGATCTCATGGTTGTGTAAGAGCTGTTTTCGTTTTTGCTCAGCACTTCTCCTTCCTACCATCATGTGATGAAAGACATGTTTGCTTCCTCTTGAGCCATGGTTATAAGTTTCCTGAGGCCTCCTCAGCCACACAGAACTGTGAGTCAATTAAACTTCTTTCCTTTATATATTACCACATCTCAGGAAGTTTTTATAGCAGTGTGAAAATGGAGTAATGTAATTACTTACTGGTCACTGAGTCCTACTCGTATTGAAGGGGAGATCTAAACTCTACCTCTTGAGGGAAAAGTATCAAAGAATTTTAAAACTGCAACACCATCTAAACAGGGCACATCAGTGTGGGCTCCTAAGGCAGAACTGTTCTCCAGGTCTGCTCAAGTGGTACCTTGTCTGAAAAGACCTCCTTCGCTTCTCAAACCATATTCATTTATTTTCTTCTCTCAAATCTGGATAACTTGGCATCTCACCACTTGGGGCATGTTGCCTTTGATTGCTCTAAATCACTATTTCATGTGTATATTTCATTTCTCCTCAATAAAATGCTAAATGTCTCAAACTTCATCTGCTCTAGAGGTGATTCCATTTTAGGCAAATTACTGGTGCCCAGTAAATCGACAGGGGAGGCTGTCCAACATGATGAGTGAGAGCAGGGCTTTAGAGTCAAAGAGTCCTAGGTTCCAATTCTGACTTCATCATTGTAAAACTTTGGAAAGGTATTACACAGAGGCCACTATTAGAATGTAGTGCACAAGCATATTGTGAAGATTTCATGGGTTAATGCATGTGAAGAACATAGGAAAGGTTACACAAATTGTAGGTATTATCACTGTATTGTTGTTGCTGTTTATAGCTTTTCACCTGTCCCTGGGTCACTCTTTATTGTGTATATATATTACATATATAATATTATATTATATATGTTATATGTTAATATATATTATATATATTAATATATGACATACATATATATTTTTTCACACCGACTTGGATTCTTGTCCTACCAACTTCCTGTGTGACATTGAAAAAGTTCTTCTCTTTCTCAGCCTCAGTTTTCCTGATCTGTAAAATTAACTGGTTGTATCAGACAGTTTTTATGATCTTTCTCTAACTCATTTTGTCTTATATAGGTATAAACAAAAAGAGAAGAAAATGTCTTTAATCTGGGCAAGTTCTATAGGGCATACCACGTTGAACTTTACAGAGAACTTGGGTTAGAAGTTAAGATGACTGGGTTAGGCTTGTTTTTGAAGGAAGACGAAGATTAATATTTATTGGATACCTATTATGTACCAGAGTTTCTACATGTGTCATATCATTAAATGCTTACAATTATCCCTTTTTACTTCCTCTTCTTTCTTTATGCCTATCCCAGCCCATTCACCATCCAAGATACTCACTAAAGTTTAAGGTCTCAGGTCATAGGGCATATGCAGCAGTGAGGAGATGTAGATCCAGCTCTGATGCCAATCTCAGATCCTTCTGTTGCCCCTGGATACCTCAGTTTGAGCAGAGTGTGTGTGACCTCTTCGCAGATGTCTTTTTTTTTTCTTAAGAGAGACAGGGTCTTGTTCTGTTGCCCAGGCTGGAGTGCAGTGCTCAATCATAGCTCACTGTAGCTTCAAGCTCCTGGGCTCAAGCAATCCTCCTGTTTCAGCCTCCCAAGTGGTTAAAACTATAAGTATACACCACCATATTCAGCTAGGGTGTGAACTCTTGAGACAGTGACTTGACCTCAGTTTATCCTTCTGTATATGGAAAAATCTACTCAGGTAACCCAGAAGAAGAAGCACCAGGGTCATTTGTGTAGCTGAGTAGCTCTGGCTGGGTCAAGTTGAAGGGAATGCTCAGAAGTCCCTGTAGTTACTGTCTAAATCTAATAGGCAATTACCAGCTGTTTTACCACTGTGACTTGGTCTTAATGACTCTAAGAAGGTTAAATTATTTGATATGAAGATTTCAGGGCTTCTGTTAGGGTTTTTGAGAGTCTGTACAGGAAGGTTTTTGCTTGTTGGTTGTTTTTCTGTCATTTGGGATTTTGCTTTTGTTTCTTATTATTGTTTTGCCCTGGTTCCTCTAAGGTTGGGAAACTTGGCTTTATGTGGCAAAGCAGGGAAGTGGGCCCCGTGGGGTTTGCCCCCTTGACTGCTCCACCTCTTATTGGCATCCATTCAGATGGTCAGAGGGTCAGAGGGTCCTTCACAGAGTCCAGGCCATCAGTAAATATCATGGCCTCTCCTCTTCAGGAGGCTATGGGAGGCTTAGCTGGCCAAGTCTGGCCTACCCAGACTCTGAAGTAGGGATTTGTCAAGGGTGCCTGGTGTGTGAAAACAGGTGATTAGGAAGGAGGAAGAGCTAAATGCTTCTCCAGGTATTTATGAGCATGAGGAGATGGGATGAACAGGGTGGGCCTTGAGAACCACATACCAGGCTGGGTGGTGAGGGGATGAGATGACCACAGGGTGGGAGTGAAGGGGCATAAACATGGGACATATCACAAAGAATGGTGGGATTGACTTCAATGCTGAGGGTGGGCCCTGGTGCTCACAGGTGTCTAGAATGAAACACAGGCATTGGAAAGCAGGAATGTACTAAATCCAATTCCTTAACAGGTGGGCCACAGGGCATCCCCTCTCTTCCACTGTCACTCTCTACCTGATATTCATGTCAGCCCTCGTCCTTCCTGAACTGAGTTCTCTTTAAGGTAAAGAGGAACATCTGCCTTCTGAGCCCAGGATTCAGAGACAACAATCCTGTTCTCACTGTTGACCCTATAGATCATTCACCAGACACAGCCAGGATTAAACCCCTCAAACGTCAGTCGGGTCACATCACCCCACTGCTTACAACCTTCCTATCAGGTTCTTGATCTGCATACAAAGAAAATACGAAATATTAGTGTACTAAAAATATTATAAGTTCTAATTGTGTGTATGGCTTTCAACTGTAAGGCTGGGCTTCTGTTCCTAGAAGTGATTCAGGCATCATGTTATTGTAGATTAAAAGGTATGTAAGGGTAAGACATATTTTCCTTTAACTGAATTCCTCATTCCAGGACAAGTCTAAACCAATTAGCCTAATTGTAGCATGTAGCATCTTGGTCTCTTAGAAATTTGTTTCTTCTATTTTATTTTTTGGATATTGCCTCTAATTTTGGAGAACTTTCTTATTGAAAGGGAAAAACAAACAGGACAAGGGCTGTTTTAAAAAATAATCATATATAAAGCTGAAGCCTGCAGCGATTTTCTATCACAGCGAGTAAAATCTAAATTTCTTACCATGCCAGTATGTTCCTCAGAACCTGATCGCCACCAATCCTTCTGACCTCATCTCCTTGGTCTCCTCTTATTTCCTCCTCCCCAGATAGATGTGTCTTTCTTTCTGTCCCTTCAATATGCCAACTTTGTTCTCTTTTTAGGGCCTTTATACCTGTAGTCCTCTCTGCCTGAAAAGTTCTGAAAAATTTTGGCATGGCTGTCTCCTGGTCATTCTGACCTCAGGTCTGGGTAGTCACATATAGAGGTTTCCCTGATTATCCCACTTTATGTGATCATATAACAGGTATAACCAATGGCAATTGTCTTGTTAATTTATTAGTTTGTAGATCTGTTTCTTTCCCTGAAACATGAGCTCCAAGAAAACAGGGATTATGGCCTGGCCACTCCTTTCAGGATCCCCAGGGCTGGGACAGTGCCTGGTATGAGCAAATATTCTCTGAGGAAATGAAGCAATCTTGGCTTTGCCACTTGCCACCTGTATGACCCTGGGCAAGCCACTTTATTTGTATGTTAAATTAGGTTACAAAATCTACTTTTACGAAGATGAATATATATATGTGTATATATATATATATATATTACCTTTTACAAAGATGAGTATATGTAATGCTTATCACAGTGCCAGATTTATAGAACATGCTGCACAATTAGAATACATTTTTCCTAAAAGGCATAAAACAATGCCTATGTCTGTGTGCTCATAAGTGCATACAGTCAGCACTGAATAAATGTAGTTGATTGAACAAGATAAGTTTCCTGGATGATTCAATTGTTGAGGCAGATCGGCAACACAGGCCTCTTGATTCCCAGTTTAAAGCTTGTTACATCTTTCGTAATTCTCAATGCTGAGAATCCCTGTGGGGTGATCTGGGGGAGATGGGACTTATGGGGAAGGAGCATTTTGAGAAGTGAATATATAACTGGCTTTCTGGAGATGTTGTGTCTAGATGTGGTTTTGCCTCTAAGTAGTTGAGTCACTGAAGAAGCTACATTATGTATCATGGTCTCTGTTTTCTGATCTGTAAAATGGAGACTGTAAGACCACTTTTTTTCTCCTTCTTATTAGCAGACTCTAGTTTATTATCTGCTCTTAATCAAAGTGAGAGACACAGCTCTGCCCACATATTCCGTATGATCTAGTTGGGGAGCTGTACCATGAACAGAGGTTGCTGAGAACAACACAAGACTCCAGCAATGAAGTGAGGTTGGAGTAGAGCAATCTGAGTTCAGAATTGGGTACTCATTGTCACTGGAGGCTGAAATAGCCTAGAATGTTCTGGAAGAGAGGCTTAAATGGACTTGAGGAATCTCACTGGGTGATGGTGAGACTAAGATGGAATGCAATGAAATCCATAAGACAATCCAAAAACGGGCTTTACTTCTTTCAGAACCAGCTATGACTCACTCTAGAATAAAAGGTCTACTCTACATTCCTATCATGCTTTACACCTTAAGGAAAATCTGAGAAATGAGCCCTCCTTTCTTTTTATACCACTTAGTACAGTTTGGGAAAGTGAAACCTTCATAACTTAGGTTAGAAAATTTGAGTTCATATCTAGACTGTGTTTCTTACTATAGTACTTAAGTGGCCTTAGGCAAGTAGCATAAGCCCTTGAAGCCTCATTTTTCTCTTATGTAAAATAGGGATATACTGCTGACTTCATAGGATTGCAGTGAGCATTGCACTGTAAAATGTAAAGCTCTATTCTAAATAGCCTATGTAGTATAGAAATATTCCAAGCAATAGATGATATGCTTCCTAATATACGAAAAGTTCCTCAAAGGCAGAATCTATAGTATTTAAGTTTTTCTGGTTTGCATTTCATCTTCCATACAGTATCTGGTTAGATGACTCAGTAAGTATAATTATTGATTAGTCTTCTGCTAGTCTCCAAATGAATATTTACCACATGTCTGCCAAAGTCCAAATTTGAACAATGTTGTTTATTCATTTGGTGAGAGTTATCTGGTTTGTATATAAAAGTGAGGATCTGTGGGTTCTGGGCATCTTCAACACTGGATCTTGAAACACTAATTTCCAGAATTGGCCACAACAAATAGGTGCTTATTAGATGACAAAGCTGATGGCCTGAATCACTGAAATTTTGCAATATTTTTAGAGAGCAGTTTTTTTTTTACTATCTAAGTAAAGTATTCCTCTCCCAATTAGCCTCCACAATACCATCCTCTTCATCTCTTCCACACCACTTACAATTATCTGTAAGCTTATTTGTTTACTTGTCTAGTTCTCTTCTCCTCTACTGGAATGTAAGGTCAACAAGAGCAAGGCTTTTCTTCATTTTTTTTTTTTTTTTTTTTTTAAATCTGAGACCCAGAGTAATTCCTGGCACATGATGGTAATCAAGAAACATTTTAAGTTAATTAATTAATGAGTAAATGCAGCCAATAAATCATAAAAACTAAAAAAAATTTTTTTTCTGATCACCCAGTTCTCCTTTATTTCAAGGACAACTTTCCCTAGATGTAAAAGTAAACACACTTGAACATTTCATGTTCATTTGTCTTGGAATAGTCAACCAGCATGGATGAAGTAGAATATTAATCAGTATCACCTACATACAAAGAAATCCACTCAGAAGAGCAATCTCAATGACTCAAAATGGTATCCCAAACTCTGAAGACGGGAAAATGGATTCAGCCTACCTTCTCCTTTGGTATATGGTCGGTTGTAACAATCTTCATTTGATGGTTCTCTATACAATTATTTAAATATTTTTAAAAATATATTTATTTATTTTTGAACTAATTTTTTAAATTAATAGATAACAGTGCCTATTTTTGGGTACATGAGATATTTTTATCTATGTATTTAATGTGTAATGATCAAATCAGGTTAACTGGGATATTCATTAGCTCAAACATTTTTTTTGTGTTGGGAATATTGTCATTTTTCTCTTCTAGCTATTTGGAAATATATGATAAATTGTTGCTGACTATAATTTCCCTACTGTACGGTTGAATACTATAACTTATTCCTTCTATTGAACTGTATTTTTAATTTGTCTTTTCAGTAGAACATGTCTTCTCTATAGCATAATGGCTTGTGAAAGAGTTAACTGTTTTCTCACTGAGGACAAACTGCATGATGCATGCTAAGTTCTCCGCTGCCACTGTTGTTAGGGCTGTGAGCTGGAATGTGCAGTGATTAAGCATCACAGAGATGAGGGCCTCATAGGCTAGGACACTCACCTTCCTGCTTCACATAGGCAGCATGGCAGATAACTCTTGTGACCCATGAAGTCTTTCTTGAAGATTTGTGTTCAGTACTATTAAGTTAATTTTCAGCATGGAGTTAGTTATGGAGTTAACTTCTATATTTATGCAAAATTCTTCCTTGAATGGAATAATTCAGGGTAACATTCAAAGATTCTCTCTGAATCTTTATTTCAATATCATCTTGAATGACAATGGCTGATCTAAATAACTTTGTTCAGAGGTGCTTATTATAGACTGAAGTTTTGTATTTTTATGTAAATTCCAGGCAAGCCCTTTCTCTGTGTATTTGACATTAACGTAGCTGGGTAATTCTGAGAATCTGGTGATTGTATTTTTAAATGCACAAAACAAAGTTCCAGTGCAAGTAGGTATTTTTCACCAGTGGAAAGACTGAAATGTGTTGTAAATATTATAGAAAGAGCAACATTTCAGCCTAGCCATCATGCTACAGATTTATTTTCTCTGAACTCTAGATCTAAGCTTTGTAATGGTGTACCCACAATGTCTAGCTTGTCTATCACCTCAGGCCATATTCAGTATTTCCTCACTCAAAATCCATAAAGGTTTGGATGATCACATCTCTGCACACAGTGGTCCTATGGGCATCACTTTGATTTCTTTTGAATCAGGAGATTTTAGAAGTCCAGAGATATGTATAATCCAACAGGGCCTAAACTCTTTTTTGTTGACTGGGTCCAAGTCAAAACACCTGAGGATCTTTAAAAACATATAGATACTAGGATTCTTACTCTTCACAATGAGTTCAGGAATTCGAGGCTGCAGGGAACTATGACTGCGTTGCAGCTCTCCAGCCCAGAACATAGAATGAGTCTCCAAAACAAAACAAACAAAAAACCACCTATAAACAAAACAAAAACAAAAATAATAAAAAGGGTGGATCTGGTCCTGGCATCTGTATTTTTAAAAATATGATGTACAGTATTTGGGAATCGATTGTCTCTACCTCAACACTCTGATTTTATAGACAGTAAAATGAGATCCACAAATGGTAGAGACATAGCTAGCTAATGACCAAGCACATATGTCCCCAGTTTTTCATCGTGATTTCATCAGCATTATTTAATTATGATGACAACATCATAATCAATAAAACTTGCCTGCAACTACTACTCAACAGGCACATCTACTGTGTACTTCTTTTGTCCTGCCCTACATGACTTACATGCGTGATCTTCTTTCATCCTCCGGAGAGCACTAATGAGATATGCCTTCTCTGCTTCCCAGAATAACTAGGCCCCACAGTACCTTCTTATGTAACCAAGTTCCTTTAATGGCATTTCTACGTGTTTCCAGATGAGAGTGTGAACAACTGAGCCAAGAAGCTGTTCATCCTTTCAACCAGGAAACTAACCTAGAGGATTGCAATTGTTCATGATTTGAAGCAAAAAGATAACAGATATATTTAGATGGGAGGGAAAAAGACATTTTTAAAAATGCCTAAGCTAAGGGGTGTTTGTAAGTCTTTGTTCTGGGGTTCCCAAAATCGATCACTGCAACTTTATTTTCATCAGAAACTGAAACTCTTTTGGTTACTCTCAAGGGAGTAAATTCATTCTCAGTGGTAAGATATTTCCAGATCCAATCAAAACAATTCCTTCCCTTCCTCTAAGTTCTCAGCGCTTAATAGGGAGATGGGTTATAGACTCAAGAATGGAGCCTGAAAGTCTCCAAGGTATTTTTCTGATCAGGCTTCTGGGAGACACAGGATTCCCTAAACTGGATTTTCTAACAGGGTATTTGGAAGAGGAAGGTTTGGAAACAGCTTTCCTTTCATGTGTGAGTAAGGAAGGGTGAGTGTGTGTGTGTGTGTGTGTGTGTGTGTGTGTGTGTGTGTGTGTAAGACAACATGGCTCTCTGTGTGCATGTGTCATGTGTGGGCACAGACACAACTGAACCTTCTTACAGGAACACAGGAGACCACTCTTCCTAGTGGGAGATCAAGCATTCAGATTCTCCCGGGATTTCGAAGTTCGGGGAGTTAGGCTACCTTCTCTCTCTCTGGCTGATTTCTAATTCCTCCAGCAACTCAGTCTCAGTTTACTGATCTTCTCCAATTCTTCTGTTAGTTATATTTTGTCTTATTTGCAATTTAGTATATTTTCTAACATAGAATGTATTTTTAGAGCAGTTTTAGGTTTCTAGAAAATTTGAGCAAAAGGTATAAAGAGTTCCCAACACACCTTTCACCCTACACATAGACAGATTTCCCTGTCCCCTACATCCCACGACAGAGTGGCCTGTTTGTTAAAATCTATGACCTACGTTGATACACGATTGTCATCCAGAGTCCATGGGTGACATTTTGAGTCACTCTTGGTGTAGAAAATAATACATTTTTATTATAAGAGCTTTAAAACATTTAAAAACTAAAGAAAATTAAAGGCATCTAAAACCCTACATGTAGATTTAGCTACTGGTAATATTTTGGTTCTGTAATTCACTCATCTGTGTATATGTGTGTATAATTCACTCATCTGTGTGTGTATGTGTGTGTGTTCTTTTTCCTCATCAAAGCAAGATCATATTGGGAATACTCCTTTATTATTTTTTTCAATTAACCTTAGATCTTGAGTATTTTTTGACATTCTTAAATATTCTAACAGGTGATTTTTCATGACTTCATAGGTCTACAATGAATATTTGATCATGTTGTTTCTACCAGAAAATTATTATAAACACTGATGAGGCCAGGCGTGGTGGGTCACGCCTGTAATATCAGCAATTTGGGAAGCCAAAGCAGGCAGATCATGAGGTCAGGAGATCGAGACCTGGCTAACATGGTGAAACCCTATCTCTACTAAAAATATAAAACATTAGCCGGGCATGGTGGCACGCATCTGTAGTCCCAGCTACTTGGGAGGCTGAGACAGGAGAATTGCTTGAACCCCGGAGTGGAAGTTGCAGTGAGCCAAGATTGTGCCACTGCACTCCAGCCTGGGCGACAGAGCAAAAAATGCTGAAATGAACCCGCTCTGTGCACTTTTTCCTCCCTTGTGATAAATTCTTAGAGGAGGGATTCCAATGTCAAAGGGCCCTCTACCGTCAGACTCTATAAGAAGCCAGTCTCCAGGAAGATCCACCTATGTGCAGAGAAAGAAAATGCTCTTTTATCCATAACCTTACCCCAACTAGATTTTTGAACCTAAAAACATCAATTTTAAAAGCAATTAAAAAATCTGGTGTCTCAATTATAATAACTAACAAAACAAACTCTTTTGCTACATAGATGCAAATATCTGTTGATATAAATAAACCTATTTAATAAGCACTTTCTAATTCTGTCCTAATTGTTGGGGACATTAAATAGATGAGGACGTAATTCTCTACCCTCAAGAATGTCTCCATTAGAGTGGAGATAGATGAGTACGGAACTAAGTTCTGTGACGTGCCAAATTCTTTATATATTGTTAGTGCTCAATAACTATTTATTGAATACATGCCTTGTTGAAGGGTAGCAGTGAGGAGTGGGATTGCTAAGGAGGAGGTCATTAATTTTTCCTGAGGGTGGTCAGGAGAGGCTTGCCAGTGGTGGTGGCTTGCCAGTGGAAGTGACTTGCCATTCATTCATTCTCTGGCTGTTTATAAGCCCCAGATGGTCTTCTGGATACATGGTAATGGTCAAGGCCAACAGAGCCCTTGACCTCATGAAGCTTCTATTCTAGACAGAGAAGATAGACAACAAGCCAGGAAACAGCAACAGTAGCATGCAATGTCAGGTAATAACAGTGGTGTGAAGTGAAGGGCAGACACTGCATGAGGGTGAAGTCTCTTCCACCTGACTTCCGAGACCAGTAAGGTTTGCCAGGCTGAGATGAGAAAAGCCTCTGGGGGAGGAATAAGAGCCTGAATGGAGTCACAGGTGTGTGGTGTGCTCCATAAAAACAATGGAAGGCATGGCAAGGCAGAGAGCATCTGGTGCCCAAAGAGAAAACTGATTTGAACACTGGCCCGAGGTGCCTCCCATGGGCTTTTGAGCAAAGCAGGTATGAGGAAGCATTTTACATAGCTATTCTGTATGCTCCCTCCTCCAGTATCAGTCTGCAGGTCTAAACACCCAACCGATTATTGACATGTTTTGAACCTTCTGAAAAGCGAGGCAGATGTGAGTTCCGTGGCAACGTTGCCAGGCAAAATATCAGATATCCAGTTAAGCGGGACTTTCAGATTAACATCCAATAGTGTTTTTAGTATAAGTATGTCTCAGATATTGCATGTGAATCTGAAAGTGTAATTTAACCAGGTATTTCATACTTTTACTTCACTAAAACTGGTAAACTCTATTAGGGTGATGGGAATACCAGACCCAGATGTCTGTGTCATCTTGCAAGGACTCTGAGATTAATTGAGAGAACATCAGAGAAAAACAATAGTCCTGTTTTGGTTTTATTCCTCCCAGGACTAATTAAGTATTTGTTAGATAGTTTCTTTCTTCTGGGGATCCAGGAAGACGATTGTTAATGAATATTTAACTAGAAAAAAGAGGGGCTGGGTGCAGTGGCTCGTGCCTGTAATTCCAACACTTTGGGAGGCCAAGGCAGGTGAATCACTTGAGGTCAGGAGTTCGAGATCACTGTAACCAATATGGTTACTAAAAATACAAAAAATACAAAAATTAGCTGGCATGGTGGTGGGTGCCTGTAATCCCAGCTACGTGGGAGGCTGAGGCAGGAGAATCGCTTAAAGCTGGAAGGCGGAGGTTGCGGTGAGCCAAGATCGTGCCACTGCACTCCAGCCTGGGCAACAGAGTGAGACTCTGTCTTAAAATTAGAAAAAAAATAAATAAAAAATAAAATAGAATAGAATCAAGAGGAACAGCCACACTTTAGATGACTGCTGTAGGAAAAGGCCTCTATCAGGCTTTCACATTGGGTAGGGTGGGGTACAAACTCGATATATCAGCTCCTTCAGAATTCGGTGTGGTTGAAGGAGGTTGGTACAGTGACCATGTGTTCAGTTGGCCAAGGACAGTCCTAATTTACAACTGCTGTCCCACAGTGATCATGAACAGTGCCACCTCTCACTCTCAAAAATATTCTTCTGGTTTTCAGTGATAAAGAACATGGCCATTTCATGATGTGACCAATAAAGTCTGAGAAGTGGGATGAACTTTTTGTAAACTGGGGATGCCATATGACCTCACTGGGCCTCCCTTTCTTTATTTGTGAGTGATAGGGCATTGGGGAAAACTCTGAGCTCCCTTCCCTGCTTTGAGACTCTAATTTGTGGATGTCTCTGGACACAGCTAATGGTAAGAGGACAATTGTTCGCTTTCAGTTTGAAGATGATGTGAATTCACTTTTGGTATATGCTGTGTCTGTTCATGCTAGCAGGGTCATATTAGTTTCCAAAAATCTTTCAAGAGGGAAAACTTAAAATTTTTTGCTTTGCCCTTGAGATATGGAGACCAAATCTAGATAGTATCTGAAACAAATACAGTTTCAGTGAATAAAGGATTGCAAGTGACCAAACATAATGTTAGCTAATGTGAGTCCAATTATGTAAACAATGTTTTAGAGTTAAAAAGATTGTGTAAGTGATACCAGAACATAATGAAGTTTCTACCTTTTTACTCCTCTCAGATCTACGATGCTCCTCTAACCCAGGTTTATGTGAATCCTTCCAGATTTTGAAATACAGGCTTTATTTGCATTTATTTACATACATAGACATATAGTTTTAAAATGAAAAATATGTACTTAACATTTTTAGTACATTGCTATTAATAATTTTCAGCCACTCTTCTCTTTCACTGAAGACAGATACATCTCAATCTTTTTCTTTCTTTAGCTGTGTGGTATATCAAAGTGTGGATATGTCAAACTATCTGAAATAATCCTTTATTAATAGAGATTTAAGTTGTTTCCAATTATCTGGTATACATGCATGCATATATGTATATTCATGTAGCATACATTTCTAGAAATAGAATAATTCACCTTAATAGTTATTGCTAAATTGTTATTTCAAAAGGCTCTTTTGATTTGCATGCCAAATTGTGGTTGTGCTCCCAGAAACTGGAGAGAAATTTTGCATGAAGACAAGGAGTCAAGGTGGTGGTTTGTCCTGAAATTTAGCTTCAAGTAATTATTTTTTAATTTTCTTTTTAGCAGTGATTCCTTGATCAGTGCAGTTGGATCAAACCTAGACCAAATTAAATCTTACTTATGTAGAAACTTGGTCTCCATGACCTTGTGTTTTTCTGGTGAGTGATTTCTCGGTGTAAGCTTCAGTCCAACTATGAATGACCCTGATGGGAGAACACTTTTATCCTTCCATCTATAGAAGCTGAATTAGGCTTACTGGGATTAACTGGGACTGAAGGACTTGTTCATCTACTTTAATTATCCTGCCAATGAGAGCTTTTTTCCAGACTGGATTTTGGATCACAAGAAGAATGGAGGCTGAAGAGAGTGATAGCAGAGCTCAGTTAAAGATCTTACAGAAAAGGCGCTCAGAAGGGAAACTCTCACCTAATGTAGTAGATAAGATTTTATTTTTTCTCCTTTCTAAAGCAGAGGCCATATTAAAAAACAAAGCAGGTGCATTTTGTAAACTTTGAGTGATTTGGCTCGTTGATGAAATTATTTCTTAAATCACATGAAAAGACAGGAGGAAGAAAGGTATGATTTTTTGCTCTAAAGCAAACAAAGCTGTTCTGTACTGAAACTTGCACCCATAAAGCCAAAGTTAACAAAAGAATGAAAGCTGGGAAAATTGAGGGAATAGGATTGCTGAAGACAAAGACTGGACAAAATGGCTATCGTGCCGTCATTGTGTTGTCTGCTGCCCTCTAGTGGTCCTGCGGGGAAGTTGGGTGTAAAAAATGTCTGAAGGTCATCCTTACCGAGCTGAATTGTAGGAGAAAAGTGGCATAAGGTATATCCCTTAAAAGAGACCATCTTGTCAAATAGCCTGTCTAATGATGGGAGAACAAATATTCTCTCATAGAAATCATGGAAAAGTGGCACGTATGCTGCAATGAAGCTACCTAAGAGTAGAAAAGAAAAATTATGGGAAACAGGGCATTCTTTCCACTTAATTCAGTGCAAAGTATATATTCAGCACAGACACTGTGCCGCATTCTGTGCCCAGCATTGAAAATGCAGGGAAGAATTTAACATGGCTCCTGGGCTTGGGTTGTTCCCAATGTAGAGGGTGGGGCACAAAAGAACAAGTAATATTACAAATAGATGTGTAAGAGGCTTTTGACAAGACGTTTGCTCTTGATAGTAATTCTTAAGTCAAAATGAGATTACTCATGGAGCATTTTCATTTGTTCTAAAACAGGAAAACATTCCCTTGTTCTGGGTAGAGGTGATGGTTCAGGGAATGGATAAAGTTTTCTTTCTTCTCTCTCTTTTGTAAAACACTGAATTTGGGCTGCTGAGATGGCACAACTATGACAGCTCAAAGTTTCAGTCTTGGTTTGAAGATGAAAGTCAAATCATGAACACGAGTTCTTTATTCCTCTGCAAAATAAATTCCTCTGTGAACTGCAGGGAAATAAAAGGCTCTACTGAGGGAGACTGTCACACTGAATGGCAGCAGAGTCAAAGATGGCCACCTGCCCCCCATCTGTGCAGAGCTGCGTCTGATGATCCTGAAGGAATCTTTTGTAGGCTCCTCCCCATCATCAATCTTAAGAACTTGCTACGGAATTCTCTCTTTCATTTCTTTTGCTAGCAGTTCTGGATTGCATTTATTAAGAATTAATCATCCACTCTTTGCATTAACCAAGAAGCCAGACAGAGCATGAGGAAGAGGGTGAAATTAAAGGTGAGGGTTCTTTTTCAGTATCTAGAGAAACACTAATGTAGTGTGTGTGTGTGTGTGTGTGTGTGTGTGTGTGTGTTTAGGGAAGCTACTTGTACCTTAATCTGGAATTTCTTAGAAGACCAATAACTAAATCTCTTTAGCATCCATTCCCCTGTCTTCTTGCATTCACATTTTATTTTTTACAGGCAACCAGTCCTCCTTACTCTGTAGAGGTCAAACCACCTCTGCAAGGTAAAGCATAACTGGCCACTCAGAGTTTGACAACCACTGGCAGCGTGAAAGTTCAGGGAAGGGTACAAAACCTGGACTAGATGAATCAGGGTAAATGGGACTCCATTTTGGGGTGTTCATGGAAGCTCTTGGGGGAAAAGCATTCTCTTTCTTTTGAGGTTTCTTAGTCCTTTCTTGCACTGCTATAAAGAAATATCTGACACTGGGTACTTTGTAAAGAAAAAAAAGTTTAACTGCCTCACAGTTCTGCAGGCTGTACAGGAAGCATGGTGCTGGCATCTGCTTGGCTCCTGGTGAGACCTCAGGAAAGTTACAATCATGGTGGAAGCCAAGGGGAGGAAGGCGTCTCACATGGCAGGGGCAGGAGCAAGAGAAAAAGCGATGGGGGAGTGGCTACAAGCTTTTTAAATAACCAGCTCTTGTGAGAACTCACCATCATAAGAACAACATCAAAAGGATGGTGCTAAGCCATTTATGAGAGACACCTCCATAATCCGGCCATCTCCCACCAAGCTCCACCTCCAACTTTGGGGATTATAATTCGGCATGAGATTTTGTGGGGACACTGATTCGAGCCATATCTTGGGGTAATAAAACAGATGGGACATAAAAATGGAGCTGTTGATATCTTTCCGTCATAAAGAGAGAAGTTATCTAAGAGTGGGACCACTCTAGAGGCAAAAAACAAATTTGCTGTGATGGTCCTAATTACATGGTTTGAGTTCCTGGATACAGTCATATTTGCAGCCTCATCTATCTAGCCATGAACTTTGCAATTAAGTGAGCCAATATTTTGGCTTCCCCGTATGCACGGAATCACTTGAAGGATTTGTTAAAATACCTATTGCTGTGTCCCACCTCTGTGTTGGTCGAGGATGGGGCCTATGAGGTTCATTTCAAATGCTTTTCCAGGAGATGCCAGTGTTGCTGGTCTGGGAAACACACTTTGAGAACCAGGGGCTTATAATCCTTTTTTGGTTCCCACTGCTTGTAATCCAAACTGTCCTGATTGATAACAGAAGATCTTTCTAAATGAGAAAGAATCTCATCCTTTGAAGAATTAACAGATTAAGAACAAAAAGAGTGTGTGGGACCTAGTCAAGAAGCACTTAAAAAATGACATGGCCACAATTCATGGGGACCAATCTGACACTTTCTTCAGGGAGTTTTCCATTCTGTTTCTACTCATACCTGATCCCTTTTTGTGGCGAAAAGCAAGGCTGATGAAATATATGACAAATGAGCAAAAACAGCAGGACTAATACATGTTTTGTCAGAGACTTAAAATGCTTGCATTGAGAAAATGCACATTTTTTTCACTCTGATCCAGCCTGTCAATAAAATGCTTTTCATGAGAAACATCAAAGCCATTTCATCTGCAAATTTCATTTTTTGAATCCCTTAATCTACACTGTTGACAAAAATTTCTGTCAAGTGCCTCAAACCATTGTATTAACAAATTTCGTTTTGTCAATCATGATTTAGCCTGCTTGCAAATGCATTTTGTAATATTGCGCTCCATCTTACAGGAAGAATACCTAATAGTCAGTGCCTCAATCTTAATGTTGAAAGCGAGTGAAGAGGGAAAGTAAAAGTGGTGTCACAGCCTGCTCATTTAACATGTTGATCAGATGTCCCCGTGCATTTTAACTAAATCCAGCTCATCTGAAGTCTTCCCCAGGTATTGCAAGCCACAGTGAGAGTAAGAATATTACAGCTGGTGAAATCACACAGTGCTGTTCATGTCTTTCTTTTTGGCCTTATTTCCTCATCACAACCTTTCCGTCTTTACCACCAAGACTTCTTATTGCAGCTGGTTCTGGTAGCTTGCATCACCATTCATAAATGTCCCTAACTGTAAATTCAGGAGAATGGCATCTTGATTCCGGTGTCTTCAGATTCCAGCATGATTTCACTCTAATTATCATGTCACTAAAGTGAAGAATGGTCACTAATGTTTTCCAGAGATGCTGTAAGAGCATCTTGCTGTTTCTGCTCAAGAGGAAGCTATGGTGGGTGGCCTCAAGCTTGAGATGTTCGTTTTCTTCTTTGCTTCTTCCTAAATTCTTGGTGAAGGATGGCAAGGAGAAGAGAAAATGCTGAATCTCCTGACAGCCTCTGACATGCTAAATTGCTAAGTGTTTTTAAGTACTTCAAAACAAGAAAGTAATAAGCTGAGGTCATCAGTTCAAGTTATATGGATCTGCTTGGACAATTTGCAGATGCCAGCATATCCTGTAGGGAATTAGACATCTTCTTGTACTGAAGAGAAGAAATGTTCATTGGGTTAAATATTAAGCAATTTGAATTCAAGTCCTGATTCCATGTCATAGTAGCTATTTGACCTTGAGAAGTCACTGGACATTGCCATGGCAGGACATCTCCTCACCTGCAAAATGGCGCTACGACAACTACTTGGCCTGCAGACTTTCTAAGCTCCTGGAGAGATCAAAGGAAAGCAGTCTATAAGCCAAAGTTTAGCGTGATTGTCAAGTGCTAGATATCTACAAGGCTGCACTGGATATTGTTTCAGAAATGCTACTTTTATTTTCACTACCTTAGAGGAGGCACTAGCTTAATCTCTGCAGTATAAGCCAGTGGCAGAGTGGTGATGAAGTCTGAGAACTTGCTGCAAATCTCTTCAACATTTACCTTGCCTATGGCCTGAAAACCTGCTCTTAGGTGATCTCTGGAGTATGGCATGTGAAGGAGAAAGACCACATATACGATGTGTTGATAAAGGTTTCTGTGAGGAAGTACATGTGTATACTCGTTAGTTTCTTCCATGACCATCATTAAAAACAGGGCTAGATTGGTCCGATGCAGGAATAGTTACTACCTGTCATCCAGTTCCTTACCAAGGAAGAATCATCTTGTATCTGAGACACTTTTGACCCCAAACTATGCATAAGAACTGTAGTCACTAGAAAAGCTCTATGGTGGCCAAGTGTGGGTGGCTATTGACTTCTTTAATGGAACACTGTGTCTAGAATTGTGGCAAAGCTAGGGAGGTCTTTGTGTTCTCGTACATTCCTTCTTGACCCCTTTAAGACCTCTTCAGATTTCTCTTCACCAGACAAAACAACCTTAGTTTTGGTCCTCACTCTTCCCAAACCCTCCTCACCTCCAGGGCCACCTAAATCCATGCTCCCAGCATGGCAAGTGATGGGCCGCTAATGACTTCCTGGAGCTCTCAGCTCCAGTTTTGCTGTCTGCAGCCAAAAGAATCAGCACACAGTTAGGGAGAAACAAATCAATTACAATAAGTGACAAACAAACAAACCCCTTTTTTCTCAGAAGCCAAAGCTAGTGGAGTGAATCACACAGACAAGAGCCTGCTGGGCTGGTGGTTTCTGGAGAATTGGCTTCAGGAGGGATGTCCGTAGACATTAGGAGAAAGCTGGCCTGGGACAAACCAAGGATGGAGAGAAAAATAAAGTGGTAGCCTTTGGCTACAGGTTCTGCATATTCTATTGCAAGTAATTGATTATTTCCCAGGAAACATTTGCATCAATCTTTGGTTTCTAGAAGCAGAGATAAACCCCCAAAAATAAACTACTATGTTGGATAGTATGGCAATCAGGACTTTTAAATTGCAAATAATGGATAATACCACCTAAACTAGCTTATGGGGAAAAAAAATAAATAAAACACTCCTGGCTTACAGACCTTAGTCATATAAGGGTAAATCTTACATTAGGTGCAGCTGGATATAAGAACTCATGTTGTCACAAATATGATTTTTTATTCAGCATTTTCTGACTTAGTTTTCTCTTTGGAGGACTCACTCTCAGACATATTTCTTCTTATAGAAGCAAAATGCCTGCTTCTGGTTCCCAAAGTCACATTCTATTAGTTTCAATTTTGGTAGAAAACTCTTGGAGACTCAACGCCCAGCATTCCCACAAAAATTCCTAAAATTCACTCTGATTTGGGTGTCTAGGGCCACGTGCTCACTCCTGATGCAAAAATCATGTGAAGAGGACTCAGTCCTCCCATCGGTATAAGCGTGGGTTGTATATTCCACCCAGAAGGGCTTAGGAGAACTGAGATGGGGCAGGTGGGAGAGTCTCTGAAAATCGGAACTGATGGCACGAAAGGAGGATGCTTTGGTCATGGCTTAGTATGAGAACACAAAGCTGAAAGTAATTAATTACAGGATATTCCGTGCTTAGAAGGTGATTGGAAAGGCTGAGATCAGGCTCCAGGAATGACTTCCAAAAGGGTAAACAGACTTAGTTCACATAGGGAATGGTCCCTCTATACACAGAGAACTGGAGAATTGACACGCTGCCCTACAAAGTGCTGGCTTCTGGTCATACCCTCTTCATGTTATCCAGAAATCAAGAAGCCACCATCAGAACCATTGGTTCCAGAGCCATGACACATCTGCTGAATTCACACCTGCAAAATGGCATCCTCCATCCTGCCTTATGACACCGACAAAGCTACTAAGTCCCTTCTATGGAACTCTACCAGCCCTACCATAGAACAATCAAATATTGCTGTGTCAACTCTAGCCAGCAGAAGCAGTGGAAACATGGCTTCTCTCTCACTGCCCTCTTCCTGATCTTGTGCATCTGACTGGCCAAACCTGAAGGTATCTTGAATCTTGGGGAGTCTAAGGAAACCAGCATTTCTGTAGCGACTAGAAGGAGGGTGAAATGGAAGCTAAATGGTCATTGTCATGTCCACCATGGAAGGCCAGTTAAAGTGTCCACCATAGGTAAGATTTAAATTGCACCCAAGGCCTCTCGTGAACATTCTCTATACTAAACACTTGTCCCAGAGGAACCCATCTTGCTAGGGCAAAGCTGCCCAGACCCATGGAGGGACAAACACACTGCACTGGAGAGAGTCACTCATGGGCCACATGGAAGCTCAGTGAAGGGTCTGCTGTATGCATCTAGCTGGACAAGAAACCCAAATATATCAACATGGGGGGAACATGAAGTTCTTATGATGCCTGGCCGGACAGATAGCAGCAAACCATGGAGTAGAGAGCAGGTCAAGAAGGAAAAACTCCAGGCTGCCTTGACTGCACACCCATGGCTGCTACTGGATCTGGTGACCCAAGGTAAAGCTGTGGCTCTGTGTATTTAGAGTTCGTGATCCTTCGTTCGAACAATGCTTATTTACAGTGTTAAGATAGTCAGTGTTGTATGCATAGCATGGGCCAGGTTCTTCTATGCCCTTCACAGGTACAATTGTGCAATTCTGTTCCATAGGGACCAGCATTCATTCAATTATTCAACAAATATTGTTGAATGCCCACTATGTAGTAGAACTAGTCCTAAGTGCTGATGCTCTAGCCATAAACTAAGCACACAGATGTCTTTTAAATCCTAACAGTAACTATTATTATTCTCATTTGCCAGGAGAGGAAGTTGAGCTGTGGGAAGGTTGCATCACACACTCAAGGTCATTGGGCCAGTGACTGGTGTGTTTGAACCCTGGCAGTCTGGCCGCAGAGCCTGTGCTCTCCATCAGCCGGCAACACTTCCACTCACTCCCTCATGCTTGCCCTGAGCAGGACCTTATCTCCATTTCACTGATGGGTAAATTGAGGCTCAGAGGCTACTAGGTGATGTGGTCAGGATCATAAGAATAGGGAGAAGCAAAGTTGAAGCTCTGTCACCCCGCATGCCACCCATAGCGAAGTCTTTTTTGGTGACATTCTGCCTCCAGGGCTTAGCACATTATTATCCTTCTTTCCCTGTAGTGCTCTCAGCAATGATAACGCTGATGAGATGCGAGGACTGACATTCCAGGGCTAACTAGATGCCAGACTCTGACCTAGTTGCTTTGCATGGTTATCTCATTTGATCTTAACTACTTTGTGAAGTATGTGCAATTGTTATTCCCATTTCACAGGTGGGAGAAGTGACTCGAAGAGTAATTTTCCCAAGATCACACAGTGAGAAAATGGAAGAGCCAAGGTTTAAATCAGCTCGCCTAATCCAAAGCCATGAGAAATTGCTCTTGACCTTAGCAAACCTGTCTTTCCCTCATAATCAGAGGAAGGGATTTGGGGATGGCACATAAAAACACTTTTCTTACTGCAAGAAGCATCTCATTTTCATGTGTGAAAACAAGTTCAGCATTGTGGTCAAGACTTCCCATTTTGCCAAAGCTACATTGGATAAGTGTTCATGTCAGTACATGGGCCAAGATCAGTTTATAGGAAAAAAGAACCATCCTGTGCCAGATTTTCTTTAGTACCCATGCCCTGCAGCTCCTTGCTGTTCCGGTTGAAGCCAACTCTTGCCTTGGCTCATGCCTCTGCTTATTTGCAGTCATATTTCCAAAGGATATATTTTTATTGGAGCAATAATTTCCATCATAAGTTAAATAATTTGCCAATTTGCCTTTTGCATTGCAGGAAAGAAGCCCTGCATTACTTAGATTTAACAGTTTCATGTCAGTCTCAGGAGCTTTTCCAGGGGGTAACCCCTAGAGGTCCAGCCCCGCATCCTTATATCTATTAGAAATGTATTATGCTAAGGCTTCTCGGGCACTGTTGACATTTTTGGGTCAGGTAATTTTTAGTTGTGTGGATTGTTCTGTGCATTGTAAAATTTGTCGCATCGTCCTTGGCCTCTGCCCACTAAATGCCAGTCCTGGTGCCCTAGTTGTGACAAACACAAATGTGCACAGACATGGTCAGATATCCTCCAGTGGTGGGGAGTGGAGTGGGCAAAATTACTCCTGTTTGAGAACCATAGGATACAAGCATGAAATTGGGAGTCATAAAGACTTGCATGATGAACAATGTTCTGGCTATGTGAACTTGGAGGATAACTGACTCCTTGGAGACTCAAGTGTGCAATGGAAATGACATCAGTACCCACCTCACACAGTTGTTGGAAGGATTAGCTGAGATCATGTGAGAAATATGCAGTGGTGGAGATTGCTATGTGTTCCCTGAAACCTTGTCCATCTTATTCCTGGACACAAAGCCACTTTACATCTCCCAGCCTCCCTTGCAGCCAAGCGAAGTCATGTCTCTGGGTTTTAGCTAATGAAATGTGAATGAAAACGATGTGAGCTAGGTCCACAAAAGCCTCTTCCCTATAGGTGAACCTCCATGATTTCTCCCTGCCTGCCAGCCATTGGCAAAGTCTCTGAGGTTACAGGACATGCATGATCCACAAGATGGAAGCAACATGTGTTTCTCTTTGTCTGCATGGATCATAACTGCACTCCCTTCCCTTCCCTGCTGACTAGGCATTTTGTGAGCATAAAGTCAGCATTTTAAATGTTAAACAACTGAAATGTGAGAATTTATTTGTTACACAGCTAGCATGACTCTAACTGCTACTGTACAATGTATATAACTATCCACAGTACATAATACACATGAGTAGATGTTAGGTAATACTATTATTGCTACTAACTGGTGAATCTCATTCTAGTATTCTTAACCTGACTGATGATTGGAGATCAGAAAGGGGAAGAAATGGGAGCTGAACTGATTGACACATATTATGATGTGTTTTTCACCAAGTTGTAAAATCTGATGGATCAGTCAGCATCAGCTTGTGTCATACATTCGAGAGCAATCTGGAAGCATTACCTTTGAAAACTGGCACAAGACAAGGATGCCCTCTCTCACCACTCCTATTCAATATAGTACTGGAATTTCTGGCTAGGGCTATCAGGCAAGAGAAAAAAATAAAGGATATTTGAATAGGTAGAGAGGATGTCAAATTGTCTCTATTGGCAGATAACATGATTGTCAATTAGAAAACTCCATCGTCTCAGTCCAAAACCTCCTTAAGCTGATAAGCAACTTCAGCAAAGTCTCAGGATACAAAATCAATGTGCAAAAATTGCAAGCATTTCTATATACCAATAATAGACAAACAGATAGCCAAATCATGAGTGAACTCCCATTCAAAATTGCTACAAAGAGAATAAAATACCTGGGTATACAACTAACAAGGGATGTGAAGGACCTCTTCAAGGAGAAATACAAACCACTGCTCAAGGCAATAAGAGAGGACACAAACAGATGGAAAAAACATTCCATGCTCATGGTTAGGAAGGATCAATATAGTGAAAATGGCCATACAGCCCAAAGTAATTTATAGATTCAACGCTATTCCCATCAAACTACCAATGACTTTCTTCACAGAATTGGAAAAACCACCTTAAATTTCATATGGAAACAGAAAAGAGCCCATGTAGCCAAGACAATCCTAAGCAAGCAAAAACAAAGCTGGAGGCATGACACTACCTGATTTCAAACTATATTACAATGCTACTGTAATCAAAACAGCATGGTACTAGTACCAAAACAGAGTTATAGACCAATGCAACAGAACAGAGGACTCAGAAAGAATGCCACACAACTACAACCTTCTGATCATTGACAAACCTGACAGAAAGAAGCAATGGGGACAGGATTCCCTGTTTAATAAATGGTGTTTGGAAAACTGGCTAGCCATATGCAGAAAGCTGAATCTGGATCCCTTCCTTATACCTTATACAAAAATTAACTCTAGATGAATTAAAGATTTAAACATTAGGCCTAACACCATAAAAACTCTAGAAGAAAACCTAGACAATATCATTCAGGACATAGGCATGGGCAAATACTTCATGACTAAAACATCAAAAGCATCGGCAACAAAAGTCAAAATAGACAAATGGGATCTAATTAAACTCCAGAGCTTCTGTACAGCAAAAGAAACCATCAATAGAGTAAACCAGCAACCAACAGAATGAGAAAAAATTTTTGCAATCTACCCATCTGACAAAGGGCTAATATACAGAATATGCAAATAACTTAACAAATTTACAAGAAAAAAAAACAACCCTATCAAAAAGTGGGCAAAAGATATGAACAGATACTTTTCAAAAGAAGACTTCTATGCAGCCAACAAACATAAGAAAAAAAGCTCATCATCATTGGTCATTAGAGAAATGCAAATCAAAACCACATTGAGATACTACCTCACACCGGTTAGAATGGCAATCATTAAAAAATCAGGAGACAACAGATGCTAGAGAGGATGTGGAGAAAACATTTTTACAATGTTGATGGGAGTGTAAATTAGTTCAACCATTGTGGAAGACAGTGTGGCAATTCCTCAAGGATCTAGAACTAGAAATACCATTTGATCCATCAATCCCATTATTGGGTATATATCCAACGGATTATAAATCATTCTATTATAAAGACACATGCACATATACATTTATTGTGGCACTGTTCACAATAGCAAAGATGTGGAACCAACCCAAATGCCCATCAATGATAGACTGGATTAAAAAAAATGTGACACATATACACAGTGGAATATTATGCAGCCATAAAAAACGATGAGTTCCTGTCCTTTGCAGGGACATGGAGGAAGCTAGAAACCATCATTCTCAGCAACCGACACAAGAACAGAAAACCAAACACCTCATATTCTCACTCATAAGTGGGTATTGAACAATGAGAACACATAGGCACATGGAGGGGACCACCACACACCAGGATCCGGGGGGTGGGGGGCTAAAGGAGGAATAGCAGGGATTGGGGAGATTGGGAAGGGATAGCATTAGGTGAAATACCTAATGTAGATGATAGGGTGATGGATGCAGCAAACCACCACCATGACACGTGTATCCCTATGTAACAAACCCACATGTTCTGCACACGTACCCTAGAACTTAAAATATAATTAAAAAAAAATAAAAGAGCAATCTTGTGAGCCAAACGAAACATCTCAACAACTAGCAGACTTAGCTCCTCTCAGAGCATGGGTCTTGCCCACCTGTTAATAGAGTTTGTGATAGTCTCCCTCTCTGGCAAGTGTAGTGTTTAAATCCAAGAAAAAAGTGTGGTTTAAGAGGGCTCTGGGAAGGCCCTTGGATTTCAAAACTTCTTACCAATGTTAGAAATTCATATTTCTATGGGAAACTGTATTTGAATAATGTGCATGGAACAAAGGCAGTGCTTAGAGTTTAACTGATAAAATGATTATGGAGATAGACCTGGGAGGACTTAGCAGCTGTATTCTTTTTCTGTCCTCTGTCATAATCCTGCACCTTCCCTAATGTTGAAGATGCTTACATGTACGCTTTGGAAAGACTGTAAACATTTCACACACTTTCCTTCTATGAACATTTGTTGCACACCAGCTATGGAAAGGTGAAAAAGGGCTCTTCAATGATACCCATATCCTAATCCCTGGAACTTGTGAATATGTTACTTTTCATGGTACAGGGGACTTTGCAGATGTGAGTATGTTAAAGATCTGAGATGGGGAAATTACCCTAGATTACTTGGATGGGTTGAATGCAATCACAGAGTTCTTGTAAGAGGGAGGTAGGAGAATCAAAGCTAGGTGTGACAACAGAAGCAAAAGGTTGGAGTGATGTGAGTCAAGGATGAAGGCGGCCTCTGGAAGTTGAAAAAGATAAGAAAACATATTATTTCCTCATAACCTCCAGCAGGGACCTAGCCCTGCCAACACCTTGACTTTAGCCCAGTAAGAATTATTTTGGATTTCTGACTTGCAAAACTGTAAGATAACATGCTTGTTATGCAATAATAAACGAATGCAGTCTGGATGTGTCCATGATATACAATAGGATTCTTCTAGCTGTGACAGAAAACCCAGCACAAACTAGCTCCAGTTATGTCTATCAAGGAGTTGAGACAGTGTCATCAAACCTCCCCTCCCACCCATTATTCCTGCTTCACAAATTCTAATTCTCTTTGTTCTGATTCTTTTTATTTTTCCTTATTTTTTTTTAGAAGTAGGTCTCACTATGTTGCCCAGGCTAGTCTTAAACTTCTGGCCTCGAAGGATCCTCCCCTCTCAGCCTCTCAAGTAGCTGAGACTACAGGCTTCAGCCACCATGGCTTTCTGTTCTGATGTTCTCTGCCTCAGCCTTGTTCTCTCTTAACTTCATAAACGGAAGATAGCAGCCAGCAACTCTAGAAAAAAATAAATACAGTTCATTGTGTAGTAAAATGATTTCTTTGTCCAAAATTTATAGGACAAATGTTAGAAGTGTTCTGGTTGGCTGGCTTGGGTCACATGTTTATCCCTGAATCAATCACCGGGACAAAGGGAATCATGTAGTATGATTGGTTAATGGCTGCCCCCTGTGAATCATATGGACTACAAAATGACTAATTATTCAAATGACGTGGGGGTTTTCTTTCCAGAGGAATGAAGAAAAACATGCAGGATAGATCAACTTCTGATATGACCATCAAAGTCAGGAAAGGTTTTGCATACTGATTATAACAAAAGTTTTAAATGACTGTCTAAAGAAGTCCACCATGATTACCCCTACCACCTCCTTGCCTGTTTTTTTCCTTTTTTCTTTTCTCTTTTTTTTTTCTTTAAGATGGAATCTTGCTCAGTCAACCAGGCTGGAGTGCAATGGCTCAATCTCAGCTCAATGCAAACTCCGCCTCCTGGGTTCAAGTGATTCTCCTGTCTTAGCCCCTCAAGCAGCTGGGATTACAGATGCTGGCCACCACGCCCAGCTAATTTTTGTATTTTTAGTAGAGATGAGGTTTCACCAGGTTGGCCAGGCTGGTCTCAAACTCCTGACCTCAGGTGACCCACCCACCCCAGCCTCCCAAAATGCTGGGATTACAGGCATGAGCCATAGTGCCCGGGGCCTGTTTTTTTCTTTAAAGGAATGGCTGCATCCCAATTTCTATCGCCATGTCTTTAAAAAAAAAAAGTGATTTCTGAAAAGGTTAATGCTATCTTGGCTTTCCATTTTGCCATTCATCCTATTTTGGACTAAGAACTTCCAAGAACTTCTGGGCAAAGCTCTTAAGGGCCCCTTTGCAAAGACTAACTTGAATACATGTAATTAATCATTGTAACTATTTAATTTTCTTATGCAGAATGTCAGACTTCCCTAAAGAAGCAGAGCTCCTGAGTTCTGGCAACATTTCATATCTAGAATTAGCTCTCAGCTCCTTTTGCCCTGGCCCCAATCTTTTCTGCACATTAATATAGCTTATTGGGTTCCTGTGGAGTTGACCACAAGAGCCATCAAGTGAATTTCTTTCCACTGTGGTGCAGGATTAAGATAATGCCAGTGAGAACCTGCTGATTATCTAAAAATGACTCAAGAAGCGTGTGTCTGACTCTATTAATCTTTCCTAATTTGTGCCAGCCTGTTACGTTTGAATTCAAGCCTTTTCTGCTTGCCTTGGTATTTAAATGCTCTTTGGTTAAGATCACCCCCACCCCCCAGCATGTGTGTTTGTGCAGGTATGGGTGTGTGCGTGGCTGGGCACATGAGTAGTCTTCCAGCTACATTAAGAAGTTGCAGTCCTTGGTCCTGGCAGGAGCTTCGGCAGCAGACATGCTGAAATGGAAACGGGTTGGGAATATGGAGAAGGTGCTTCTGGAAGACTCAAGGCTTCCTGATTAATGTGCTCTAGATGCGCCAGGGCTGGGCTGTGGGAAAGGGTTGCTTGTCTCCAAGTGACACTTGCCCAGTGTTCCCCAGGTGTGTTCCACACAGTTACCCATGGTGTGGGGTGAGCTAATTGGTGTCTTGCAGTGAAAGGAGCTCCTAAGTGATCAAAGTCTGGGGAATAGTGCACTAAACAAGGGGAAACACGTTTCTTTTTGCAGAACTTCTCAGAACCTTTATTTTTGCTCATCTACACTGCGGATCCTTAGGAAGATCAAATATGTAACATTTACCTAACTTATTTTACAACAGACAAGTTCTGCTTGACAGCTTCATTTCCACATTTACCAGATATTTATTTGGTGGTCACCACACATGAGGATCTCTGCTGGGCACAGAGTGTGCCATTTTGACATGAGCAGACTCAGCCCCACATATCCCAGGGCTGACATTTCAAGGAACCCTCTCAGGGAAATGTGGTCATAGCCCGTTGTATTTGCCTCAGAATAATAGGTTTCTGCCTTAATCTTTTTGTTCTGAAGAAATTGATTTATGGACTGAAACTAAGCAGTTTGAAAGAGAGAATAGCAGATATTCTTTAGTGCCACAGAACATAACTATCAGAAAGAAGAGCCTTCTGTTCTATGGCTTTGTATACCTTGTGGGATATTATACATGTATACTTGTGATAGGGGTTCAGATAGCTATACTTGGCTCTTTAGGTTTTAAGCTCCTTGAAAGTTGAAATCATGGCCTATTTTCTTTCCTTTTTTTTTGTTTTTGTTTTTTGTTTTTTGTTTTCTCTTCTCTGTTAGGAAGTCAAATCTAATCAGACAATTCTTGGAGTTTACAACCAGATAAGGAAAGGGCAAGAGTGACGTTGGCTTTAGGTAGTGCAGATCCTGAGAATCAAACACCCTAACGTTACTCTAGCCTCATTCTGTCTTCTGTCTCTCATAGACTCTTATATGTGTGCACATACACACACACATGCACACATGTGCACACACATACTCTTCCCCCTCTCTTCGTGTGTCACTTCCTTTGCTCCACTTGCAGTCATTCTCCTCCACCTGCTGGCAGATGTGGCCCTGTGACAGCCATGAGATCATAGTCCCATATCTACCTGACCATGGAGTGAAGAGAAACTTGATCACGGTCTCTAAAGAGAAAGTCTCAGAGCAAGGCTCTGACTACGCTGTGCTTGTATCCATCCCAGGCCATCCCTGTAAGCACAGGAGGGGATCCACTGCAACAACCTACTGCCCAAGGTCATGACCCTAGGACCTACTCTGTTACCAGAAGAGAGATACACATTGAGTGATCAAAACAACATCCCCTTCAGTTCCACAAGTCTCAGGAGCATTGAGGAGATTGCAAGCACTCAGTAAATAGCTTCTGGATAAATAAAACAACAAGATGTAGAAAATAAATAGTACCTGAATGTGGGATTATCTGTAATTCAATAATGTGTTTCTCTCATTCTGTTACAGTCTTGGAACATAGTAAACGTTCAGCAAAAATTTGCATAATGAGAGAGAAGGTCTCTGTTTTGGTTCACCATTATACACACTTTTGTTGCATTTGTCTTATTTTCTTTGGAAGCCTCTGATCTTAAGATCTTTATCAAAGTGCATTTTCAGAATATTTTTAGTAAATTTTGGGGGAGCTTCTGCTTATTCTTCCCCAGTAAGGTTTCCTCTTTTCATCACCTAGTGCTGAAAGTACATTCTATTTCTCATTAGCCTCCCTGCTTTCTAGGTATTTGGTTCCTCCCTTCTTGTCCTTATAAAGACAGCTGACCTTCACTTTATCATTCCCTTTAATGAGGTTCCACACAGAGATAGAGGTCTGCATGCACTCTCCTAATTGCAGCCCAAGAAACTTCATGTCCTTTTATAGGCTTATGCAACACACAGGTAGGGAGGGCCAAGTGGTGGCCTAATAGTGACCTTGGACTGGAGAATTAAAGCTCAGAGTCTGTGGACTCCTCCTCTGTCTCCTCGTATTTCTCTTGACATACAACTCCATAAGACTTCAATTCTAATCGCTGTCTTATTAGGAAAGATGGAACTGAACACCTGTGTGTAGGGGGCTGCCTAAATATATGGCCTATGTCTCCAGCACGAGAGGCTTTTTGCCTTTTGTTTTTGTTTTCAAACTGCAGAGAGGATTGGGTAAGGTTGGAGCAGAGAGCAAAAATTTAGTAGGTTAATCCTCATAATAGGTTATATTTTTTGCATATTCATGACATGCCCGACATTGTATTGGTTCTTCTACAATTAAGAGTTCCTTCAATCCTCAAATCAGCCATTAGTATTGTTTCTATTTCACAGTGAAAGAAATTGAGGTTTAGAGACTGGAAAAATTGCACAGCCCCTCTGTTCTCAGACATCAGAAGCACACATCTTCTACAAGCTCCCTGGAAAATTCTCATGCTCTCCCAAGTTTGTGCAAGGTAGTAGTCAAGTTCTCTAGTTAGCACTTTGAGACACATATAGTAGTATGCATTGGAGGCAGCTGTGACTTAAGGAAATTGGGGCTGGATTTGAACATCATTGTGTGCAGTATGACTCATTGCTTTCCACAAGACTCAGTTGCTTCATCTGCAAAATGATCATCAGACATCCATTTATCTGGTAGATATGGTAACAGGTGAACCGCAATTTGTGAACCGAAGAACAGCTCTGTGCAGAAGTTAGTAGTGAGCGTCAGCATCGAGGAGGATCTCAAAAGGAATTTGTAGAGATCTCAGGACTACCCTGGGTACACATGTGTAGGGATCAATCTCAAGATCCATGTGTTCTCTTGTCATTCAGCTCTCTAGGGTAGAAGAAATCCCAAGGGCAGGTAGGGGTGTATCAATGAGTGTTAATGCAACCTCAGCGGCTGTTTCCAGATGGCAAACTTTATGCATCCAGCCATCCTTACCATGGTTAGCTGTAAACTACCTACTCTCCTTACCTGCCTTGGATATTCCTCTGTTTCCTTTCACACTGCTAACCCATCTCCTTTACCATCTTGTAGTCAAAGTGTAGATTAGAGACGGGCAGAGGTAAAAGAGGCTCTTGAAATAATCTAGAGCTAAAAGTTTGTAATTTTCCCAGCATTTCTCAAAGCCTGATACACAAACCACTGGTGGTTATTTGCCATTTGTTTAGATGGTAAAAACCAAATATTCCTTTTTTTATTTTACTGATGATCTAGTTGTTTGAAGATATGTTAGAAAAGTACTTTAGTTCTTTATTTATAGTAAGGATATCAAATTTCCTTTTAAATATGTTTGTTAAAAAACAATCCTAGTACAGAAGTTACATGCAAACATTGTGATGGACATTGTATGCCATTGTGATTAATACGGCTTAATTCTCTTTTTTTCACAAAGAAAGCAATTGGGCCTCAGAGAGGGAAATGTTTCATCCAGAATGCACAGACGATGTGCAGAGCTCGGACTGATATTGGGCCTGGGGCTTTTCTTCCGGGCCTTTGCTCATCAGCTCAGTCAATGTCAACTCTGGATCTTTAGTCAAATGTGTTAGGGAAGTAACCCAGCTCCTAAAATGTCCTCTCTAAGATCAGCTAAAACATGTTTTGAGTAATATCCCTCCATCTTTTACATTGGATTATGTGTTTGTTTGTTGGTGATCTACAGTGAGGCAAAAGCCAATGACAGCACCAGCTGGAATTCTGCAGCAGTAGTGCTAGGGATAGAGAGGCGGGTGATGGATTTGCCCATTGAGGCTGATCTCTCCACTGTGTAGGGACTTAGGATGAGCGCCAGCACCCCCTGTGCATATGAGCCCAAGACTGCTGCATCTCAGGACCCTCTGTCAGGCTGGGATATGTCTGTGGGCACCTGAGTAGATAGGCTCTGTCCCTGTACCCTCTCTGAGTTTTCAGAGTTTATAAATCAGAGTTCCACATAAAATTCCACTTTAATAAGAAATAATGGAGAGGAGGTGTTTCATCGCAAAACCTGGAAAATTGCTGTATGGTGGAAAGGACACTGACTTTGGAGAAAGAGTATGAATTCTAGCTTTGCCATACATCAGTGGGGTTACTTGGGATGAGTTAACTTACTTTTGTGAACCTGAGTTTTCTCAACATGGGAAACCCCCTGTTTTTCAGAGTCGATTGTGAATATTAAATAAAACGACGTATAGGAAATGATCCAGCATCGTTCTTGGCATGTAGTAGACACTAGGTAATTAGGAACTTGTATTCACCATCATTATCATCATGTCGCCCCTCTCAAGGTCACTTTATTTTAAGAGGACACAAGCTCTAAGCTAGAATAGCATACTCAATGAGGAATTTTCAGGCATCATGAACAGGTGGTGCGCATTGTGGGCAGTGCTGCTGATGAAGCTGGGGTTCACTTCCTCGTATGCAAAACTGATGCCACTTCTTTGTAAGTACATGGCTAATTTTTCTTAGGGACCACAATCATCAGTCATCCCACATCTAACCACAGAATTCGGATATCTAATTCTGGCTGAAAAATCAAAACCTCTAACACAAACGAAGCCAGAAACAGCCTTGGATGCACACCCAGACAGTGGCCTGGGGCAAGTGTATTAACATAGGGTATATACACAATTTCTGTGGAGATCATCTTAGGAACCAATTCTCCAGAATGTACTTCCTTCTCATTGCCTCTGCTCTAGGAAAGGGAAAATAAATTTACTCATTCTACTTATGGATCTAGGAGATTATTCATGAGGCCTATTTCTTTTTTCAAATGAGTTCTTGCAGGAGTCAGTACCCTGAGCCTGCAGTGCTGAGGGAGCACTCTGAAGCGACCCCACCTCCACCCTCCTCTCTCTATCTTCCCATCCTTCAGTAGAAACACTCCATTCTGGCCCAATTAGAAACACACAATGACTCATGATCATGAAGTGTGTTTTGAACTTTAAGTTGCCTCTTCATATTTTTAAATCATTGCATTTAAGTCTAATTCAATAAGATTCTGTATCTCCTTTCAATTTAATCTGGAGCTGCTTCCGCCTACCTGTTGCTAGGACAACCAGGGCCCGCACTGGATTTTCCTTGTTGTCCAGGCGGAGGCTGTGTTAATTAACTCCCTAAAATTGCAGGCCAGGTAATCAATACCAAATGTATGGACTTGGCTGGAATGCTTTAATTAGATTTACAGTTATTTTATTTGTAGCTTCTTCTGTGATCTGCATAGCAGACAATTGATTTTTATTTCAAATACAATGGACAGCTCACTAGCCGGGTCATCCCTTCTCTTAAGTGCTTTTTTCCCATCAGCTGAACCAATGTTAAATGAGGAATAACCAAGACGAATTGTTAAAGTAATAGTAAAAAAAAAAAAAAAAAAAAAGAAAGAAACAAACCTTAAAATATCAGAGGGGTGAGCTTCTGACAATAAACCACCCTCTGGCTGGATGCATTTTGCATGAAATAATTCCAGAAGCCAGGAATCAGTAGGATCCCACGGAAAATATCCAGTGATGATAGGTAGGAAATGCAAAAACCTGTACCACAGCCTCCTCTGTGTTGCTTAAAATAAAAGATGCAAACAACCAACCTCCACCCCTGGTATTCTGGTAAAGACGTGTCCTTAAAGAACTGGGTTGTACTCCACTCAGGAGAACTGCTCCCTCCTTTCTTCTTTAAGCATAGTGGTTAAATGTTTGGGCTTCCAAGGGAGGTAAACCTGGGGTCCTCATGCCAGCAATGCCACTGACTAAAGTGTGTCAACTTCTCTTTATGTCTAAAGGAGAGGTTTTAAATCCCAGCACAGCATTGTTATGAGATTAAATAACATCACACACATGATGATGTGCATTAGCCCACAAGGTTGTGAGCATGAACTCTGGATTTCGACAGTCTGAGTTTGTGTTTCCACATGCTGCTTAGATGATCTTAGGCAAAATCCTGAATCTCTCAAGGCCTCAGGCTTTTCCCTTGTAAAATGGGCATATAGCCACTTGTCTCAAAGTTGTGCAGGGAAACCTCTGAAATAATGCACCTAAAGCACTGGGCCTCAGTTCCTGGCACACACATTTCCTGGGGTTTTCTTGGGTTTGAAGTTAGGAGGATTCTTTAGTCCTGGATAGCTATGCAGTTTCAGCCAAGTGGCTGAGGGTGTAAGAATCAAACTTGTTTCAATTGCTTTGGGTGATGAAAATTTATTGAGAGATCTGTGATGATCCCAGGTAAAACCAGAATCACTAGAATCTGTCCCAACAGCCACAGTAACACTCTGACAAGGGGCCTCTCCTCTCTTCGGTGTCTCTCCTCTCTCATGGGTGCCTATAGAAGCACCCCCCCTACCCCACAAAAAGAGTCTGTATTTTCTTTAAGGGTAGGAACCTGAGCTGAATTCGCTGCCATTTTCTTTGTTTGTCTGGAATTCCCACTTTCCCCATTGAGAATTATCTTGGGTGGTTTTCTTCCTCTGAGAAATGGGGAGCTCCTATTGGACAAATTCTCTTTCAACCACATCAAAATCTGCTGAGTTTCCTTATGCACTTCCCTTTGAGGATGACCCTGTTCTAATCCCTTATGGCAGGATCAGGGACAGAGGCTACTTCTGACAGCTTCACCCAGGAAAACAGCCCAACCTCACTAAAACACAGCCTTGGCAGGGTGCCTGAATTCAACAGTGGCACTAAGACTTCTGTGCCTTCAATAGAGGCAACTTCTTATTTGCAGATAAATTCTATTAGTTGAAACACCCAGTAGGAACTCACTCAATATCATTGAATGAAGAAGAAAAGAAGCCATTTAGGAAGACAAGCATGATTTCATATGGTTCCTTTAAGATGGTGGAAAGGCAGCCAACCACTGCCTCTGCTAGAAGTCTTTCAAGAGTCATTTTCAGAGAAGGGTAATGTATTTAATTAAAAGTACTGGTGGCCAGAGGAGCTTGCAATGGCCATTAGAGAATGAGTGAAATTTTCTTATGGTGAACACCTGCATGAAAATACTTTCTCTCTAACCATATCTTACATCCCAAATAAACAGAAACTTGGTGGGAATATATTAATTCTCCTTCAAAGACAACAGTAGAATATTGCATTGGAAGAGCTTCAGCTAATAGAAAAAAATGTGTCCCCTGGTGAAAATATAGTCGTCGTGCTGGAATTTGAGGTTATTTCCCTTGACAATAAAATTAATCTCTTTTATTTTAGTTGCTTAAGATGATATCCTGATTAGAGACACTGTGTCTATGGAGATATTTTTGCTAATTTATCTGAGTCCAGTTATAGAATTGACCCTAGTTCATTGTAACTAGGGAAAAGCTGACCCTTGAAAACTGGCTTATTCTCTAGTTAGGTTTTCCTGATAAACACCTTTTTCTCACTCACTCTTTCTTAACATTCATCATGAAATTAGACCCAGACAAGCACATTAGGCAGAAACTGAAATCTATGAAGGAGCAGTTAGGATTGAATGATGTAAGACCCAGTTGCCTAACATTTTCTGTCAAGATGAAGGCCTGTGAAGAGCCAGCTGAGCCTGGCTGGGGAGCTCTGCCCCCTCCAGGTAGCCTGCAGAAAAACTTTAGTGTTGGAATTATTTGTTCCCCTTTTCCCCTAGCTCAAAAGACCCGGATCAGGGCTTGGTGAATTTTTGGAATAGTGGGGAGCTTACAGTCGGCTTAAAAACGACATTAACAAAGCTGAAAGCAAAACAACAACAAAATGGGACTTTTTCGTTCTTGGTCTTGTTATTGCCTGTGAGCCAATTTCCTTTTCATTTACAGATGTTATTTTATGTTATAATTATGAACTTGTCTTTCTCCTCTAACATTTCTTCTTCTTTTTCCAACTGCCAAAGCACAAGAGTTGTATGCATTTGCCAAGTTTGTGTTCTGTCCTGAAGACTAGATTGAGTTTGACTGTAGACGCTCTAGCTATGATTTCTCAAATGCAATACTGATTTGGAAGAGTTTGCTATGGGCTCAGTATTCTTTATCTTCACAAATTAGAGCAAAATTGAAGTAGAGATAATAAAATGACACAGTAAACACATATATAGCACATGCAATGTATACAGCACCATGCTAAGTCTTTATGTATAAAATCTCATTTAATTCTTATAGTAGGCCTTTGAGGAGAGTACTACTATCACCCCATTTTTATTCTAAATTTAAGAAATTTGCCCCCAACCCCATGGTTGTTAAGAGGAAGAGCCCAGATTCAAACTCAGGCAGTCTGGTTTTAGAATCTGGACTTGTTTTATCCCCATCATTCCTGACTTTTGAACTATCCTGTGGTTCTTTTTCCAATGAGATTTTTCTTTCTAATTTCACATGGGTTGTTTATCCATTCATTAATTTGTTCATTCCTTTTTTCACACATTCAAAAAATATTTACTTGTCATCCAGTATGTTCAGACTCTATACTGGATACCAGACTGCAATAATGACCAACGGCCACAGGCTCTGCCCTCAAGGAGCATAGAGTCGAGCAGGGGAGCCAGAAGAACAAGTAATTTTATGATTGACTGGTTGTTTTAAATTTCTACTTGCATTTAATACCATTGCATTTACTTATTGCTTTGAAATGAAAGGATGTGAATAGATGCATGGAGAATATATGAAAGGGGGGGCAAGAATTGGGCAGGGATGAAAAAAATATGTAAGAACAGAGAATCTTGGAATTACTTGTTTCCTGAAAGTGGGGCTGAGTTTTTAGCTCGAGTGTCTAATCTGTCATGGAGCAAAATTTCTGGACTGACCCTCTAGTCTGGCTAAAGATAGCCAGCTCCTTATCTTCAGCCTCAGTTGGGGAGTATTCTGAAGGTGACACAGCAGGTCCCTTTGTGCCTGTGGTTTGTGGGTGGTATCTTTCCAGCTTACAGAGTGGGTAGAAAAGGCAGCTTCCAAACCCAGAAGAAGTCAGAGCAAGTAGACTATATCAAGGCTTCATTTTCTTGTCTTCTCAGAAGAGTGAGCATCTTAGGGATGTGTGGTATTTGTCAGCTGTGTCTGATAAAGAAAATGGCTTGGTTTTATGATCCAGTGGCCCTGTAAGCAATAGGACATGCAGCCCTCACCAGGGCCTTTTCTTTGTGCAGTGTCAGCAGTAGGTGACTGGGAAATCTTTCTCTTGCCCACTCAGATCTGGGACCCTATGGAAGAGGAAAAGGCTCAACCCAGAATCATTCAGCCTCAGGAATGGCAGGAACCTCTTAGGGCGTGACTTCCAACCATGGATTTCCAAATCTGACTACTTATCCAAAAGCACTTGAAAGCACTTGTTTTATATATACTCTGTATTAGTCATGTTTCTCCAGAGAAACAGAACCAATAGAATATCTGTAACTATATTTACATATACAGATATATAGATAGGTAATTATAAGAAGAGATTTTTATTATGGCAAATGGCTCATGTAATTATGACAGGCAAGAAGCGAGTGATCCAAGAAAGCTGGTGATATAATTCAGTCTGAGTCCAAAGGCTTGAGAACCAGGAGCTTCAATATCCAAGGGCAAGTGAAGATGGACATTCCAGTTTAAAGAGAAAGAGAGAGAAAATTCTCCCTTCTTTTTGTTCTATCTGGGCTTTCAATGGATTGGATAGTGCCCATCAACATGGGGTGTGAGCAAATCTTCTTTACTTAGTCCACTGACTCAAATGCCAATCACTTCCTGACATATCCTACAGACACACCTGGAAATAATGTCTTTTTTGTTTTTTAAGAGATTGAATCTCTCTCTGTTGCCCAGGCTGGAGTGCAGTGGCACAATTTTGGCTCACTGCAATCTCCATCTGCCCAGGTTCAGGCAATTCTCTGCCTTAGCCTTCCGAGTAGCTGGGATTACAGGCACACACTACAACCAGCTAATTTTTGTATTTTTAGTAGAGACAGGTTTCGCCATCTTGGCCAGGCTGGTCTTGAACTCCTGACCTTGTGATCCAAACACCTTGGCCTCCCAAAGTGCTGGGATTACAGGCATGAGCCACTGCACCCAGCCTGGAAATAATGTTTTATCAGCTATCTGAGCATTTCATATATATCTACATATGTGTGTATAAATATCTTGAAATCCAACAATTCAGATTTAGAAGACGTATGTAGGTTGGGGACAGGAATTTACAATCTGATATTCAAAACCGGGATCTAGAATAGTGCTTCTTCCCCTGGGACCTAGTTAACATGTAGGCTCTGCTTCCCCTGATCTGTGATGGGGTCCTAGCATCTGCATCTCCAATGAGGTACAGGTGATGCTCTTGGCCCAAGGATCATTCTTCTAGTTGAAAGGAATTAAAACAACCTTCCAACCAGTCGTTTTTCAATCTAGATTTGAATTCTTCTAGATATATAGAGCTCTCAGCCATGTAATGTATTTCCTATCATTTGAGATAATTTTCAACTATTAGCAAGATCTTTCGTTATTGAGCCCAGATCTCTATGTTGATAACTTTTGGAAGGCACTTTTATGAAGTGGTTAAGAGTGAGCTCTGGAGATAGATGACCCGGTATGAACTTTGGCTATGACTTTTGTTAGCTTTGTGACTGAGCAAATACATGGCCTTCCTATGTCTATAAATCAGGACAATAATAGTGCCTATCTCATGGGATCACTGTGATTTCTTAACAACATTAATCCACGTTCTAATCATGATTAAGCACTTATAAGCTGAATAAGCACTTATAAGCATTTTGTCATTGGTTCAGTAGTAGAATCATTTTGACATCAGTTCTGATACATTTCCTGGTCTGAGGCATTAATAAACCAGGTAGAAACTCATAAAATATCTCTAAGGCAGAAGTTAGAATTTACTCTTTCAAGCACTCTGCCAACCTTTGCAGCTTTCACACCCCTGGTGGTTGTGTGTTGACATACATCTGTGCAATCTGATCTGCCTAATCTTACTTTGTATAGACAGGAATTAAATAGACATGACTACGTGGTATAATTAGCATTTACCATGCTAGTAATCTGCCTCTCAAATTTTATTATATATGCTTATCATCCAGGGGTCTGGTTAACATGTAGATTCTGTTACCATACATCTGAAGCATGAGTTGAGATTCTACATTTTTAGCAGATTCCCAGCTGATGCACAAGCTGCTGGTCCTGGACCACATTTTGAGCAGCAAGAGTGCATGGGCAGAGTGCACATTGGCTCAGACTTGCATTTGAATCTTAACTTCATTGTTTTCATTAGTCTAGGGGGACCTTGGGAAAATTAGCTTCCAGTGCAGTGGTTCCAATCCTTGGCTGTACCTGGGAGACTTTTAAAACCCTGATACCCTAGTTGCACCCCAGATTAATTATATCAGAATATCTAGAAGTAGGATCAAAGCATTAGTAGTTTTAAAAGCTATTTAGGTGATTTCAATGTGCATCCAAGACTTCTGAGAACCTTTGTCTCAGTACAGTTGTTTTCAAACTTTAGCATCCACTAGAATAGCCTAAAAGACTTGTTAAAACACAAATTTCCAGGTCACAGCACCAGAGTTTGTGATTCAATAGGTCTGGTGTTGGGCCTAAACATTGATGTTTTTAATAAGTTCTCAGATGTGGCTAATGTTGCTGGTCCAGGGACCTCACTTTGAGAACCATTGTTCAAAGGACTTGAATTCTCATCATGAAAGTGGGTGTATTACACGTCTTTCATGTCCCGTGGGAGGATCAATGAAATAAAATGCTTAGTAAAATATTCAGCACATGGTTGACAACTAGGAAATGGTGGTTACTTTCTATTATTGCTAATACTAGTGTTATGACTTTGCTGAGGTTAACGAGTTAACTAATCTTAAATGGTTTACCTATAACATTGGCTAGGTTATTTTCACTTAACACCTTTGTTTCTAAATTTCCTACTTGAAGAATCACTTTCAAGTGTGGCTAAAGTGGTACCATCAGCTCTCAGAAGGTTTTAACTTATAGTCTGATCACAATGATCTACTTGGGGCTAGCTTTGTTTGAGTTTTCCAGCCCACCTGTATGCACAGCTAGTGGTTGCACTCGTGCCTGCTTGTACACAATCCACTTAGTCATCTGATAACCTCATCGCTTTGGAAAAAAGAACCCTAAAGGTTGTGCTTTCTTTGTGGCAGAACTGTAGCCCCCAGGACTTCATGGTGTGCAAGCTCCAGATGGGCTGGTAGATGAGAAGGGGAGGGGGTGGGTGGATCCCCTCCTGAGGTTTGATGCTCTGTTATAAACTCTTTTCCTCCACTGCAATCCTGGTATATGCAGTAACTTCATTGTGATTTTTCTCCTCTTGAATATTGTGTTTCCACACAGCTCCTTTTGAGGAAGAATGGTTCCCAGGTGGTATTCTCTGGCCTGAAGGCTACTACTTCATTATCGTCTTTGTTAACCTGAGAATACCGCCCTTTGGGTTCTGCAAAGGAACACATCATTATCACTAAATTCACTGTGTCAAAAAATGACTCCTTGCTGGGCTTTGGAGCTTCATTGGTGAACTGCAGCTATTGATCTTGCTTCCAGCATTGTGAATAATGCAGACAATACGGTTTCTGGGTGCCTTCTCTGAAAACTGCCCAGATTTTGGACTTGAGCTTGATGCAAACTGCATTATAAACATGCCAAACTTGTGCTGACAGCACTGAAAGCACTTTGGGATAAACATTTGTGTTTGCTAAAAATGTCTCTAAAGAATTGGAAGTATTTCATCAAAAGATTTATCTGTGCATTTCTGGGGATGTTTAAAAGCTTTCCATGACCCAAAAGCAGTGGTTACTGAGTGACCCATTCATCAGCTTCTGGTACATTTCTAATCTCAAGATACAAAAAAGAAAACTGAAATTAAAAGATTAATTCTTATTAAAAATTGACAGTTGTCCTTTCTGAGGGATAGAGGAGTTTAACTGACAGGTTGTTTGCTATAGATAGCAGTTTTTCGCTTATATATGACTATTTTCTTGCCTCTTTAGATTTCTTAGTAAATCTAGGTTTGAGGATCAGATGTGTTGCTTAAGAAAAGATTGTAATTATCACTAAGCAATTGCTGGGTTAATTAGGCCTGTCAATAATTCAGTGGGTGATTGGAGCAAAATTGAGACAGGTTTAGAGCCAAGTCTTGTTGCTGTTTTGTGAAACAGTCTAAAATAAATCTCTCTTAGGTCAATAACTCTGGCATGAGTAATGTTCCTCTTCTGGAGCTGAGTTCAGGCAGCTGGATCTAGTAAAAGCCATGTGTTTATTAGAATTCACTGGCCACAGGACATTAAATTCTTCTCCAATCTAGAGTAGAATCTAAGCTAGAAGAAGGAGATATTAGTTAAGGAGAGATTAATGTTGCATGTCTATTTGAAAAGTCAGTCTGTATCTACGTGATGGTAACCAATGTTGTGGGCACATTTTATAAATGATATTTTAATGGAGATGATACAGTGCTGAATAGAGCACATACATCAGTATTGATTTTTTGATACATATGAAGAAGATGCTCTTGTCCACTAATAGTAACAGAAACAGTAACAATAATATTAATAGAGATTCTTAGGTATTGTGTACCTCCTATGTGCCAAATAGTTTTCCTATGTGATCTCTAATCTCAGAATGAGTCATAAAGGTAGGGATTTTTTAAAACAATTTAATTATATTATTTAAGTTACTTAAAAATATACAATTAAGTGGTTATTGACTATAGTCACTCTATTGTGCTATCAAATAGTAGGTCCTATTCATTCTTTTTAAATTTTTGTACCTGTCAACCATCCCCATTTCACCTCCAGACCTCTCACTACCTTTCCCAGCTTCTGGCACCATCTATCTACTTCCTGTGTTCGTGAGTTCTATTGATTTGAATTTTAGATCTCACAAATATGTGAGAATATGTAATGTTTGTCTCTCTGTGCCTAGCTTATTTCGCTTAACGTAATAATCTCTAGTTCCAGTCATGTTGTTGCAAATGACTGTATCTCTCTTTTTTATGGCTAAGTACTCCATTGAGTTTATGTGCCACATTTTCTTCATCTTTCTTTATCTATTCATCTGTTGATGAAAGTAGAGATTAACTCCAGTTTGTGGATAAGGAAACTGGGACACAAAGAAGTTTAAATGAATTGAATGAGGTTACCTAGCTGATAAGCAGCAGAGCTGGGGATTTAACTCAAGACCATGTGGCTCAAAACACCTCTTACTTAGGAGGCAAATAGTTCAAGGAGAAAATGATCCCCAGAAGAATTTGAAGTGTCAGAGGTGATAATCCAGTTCCAACACCATAAGGCTGAGCAGACAGAACAGGGATTCAATTCTAGTTTGTTTTATATGAAGGGTAGAATAATCCTTCCTAAATTTTTTATTGTGAATGCCTCATATTTGAATATTATAACTAGATTCTATGATATAGGAATATGTCAAAATGCTTACACTCATTTTTGGTTGTATTTTTGTATCTATCTATTCATCAGTCTATCTTATATCTATCATTTATCTATCATATTAGCATATGAATATAGATATAGAAAACAATGTTCTCTATATTTTAATAAACATTTATTAGAGCAAGTTGAAGTCTCCTATATCCACTTCTACTATTTCATTCCCCTTCCCTTCCTCCATAGAGGTAAACATTATCATGAAATTTTATATGTACTGTCTATTTTTCTACTTTTACTACCCTTATTATATACATAATATATTTGTAAAAACACAGATAATTTTAGTTCTTTCTAAATGTATGTAAGTGGAACCATACAGTATGCATTATTCTGTGACTTTTTAAAAAAATCCTTTAAGATGAATAAATCTGATACTAGACCATCCTTGAATTCTAGAATAATGCATTATTTTTAAGTAGGATTATTATTTTAAAAATAGAGTGAGCAATTCATTTTGTTAGCATCTTATTGGGAGTTTGACTTGAGATTGGTTTATTATTTTACTTTTTCTGATGGACTGCTTGCTTATGCCTTATGATTTTACTGACTTATAAAAGTTAATTAGGGGAATTTTACCTCTGAAATGACAACACTATGAGCTCTGTGAAACTGCTTCCCAGAAAAACAAGTATAAACTGATTTTATTTTTCAAAAAGGAACCATTTAAAGTCTCTGAAAATTTTCCTAGGTGCATATAGCAAATTAAAAAAAAAAATTATTCAAGAAAATCTAGAAAAACTCAATCAGAATAGCGAAAAGCTGTGGCATTTGAATGATGATCCAGTTCCTCTCTCCCCTTTCAGCTCAGCATGATCAAAACTTCATTTAAGGCAGGTTCATTCAAGAACACAGGACTCCTTATTCCCAGAGCTTCAAGTTGAAAGGTAGGTTTTCCTGGGAGGAGCAAATCCCTGGCATTTCTCATCCTTCCCAGCTATGTGTTGCAGCAGCTAAATTTCAGGTGAGTGCATCAAAGGCTTGAGAGCTTCTTTATTCCACCAAGCCCCTACTCACAGGGTTGAGGCTTTATCTTAGGCATGGTATGCTGAGAACACTGGGTCCCCATCACTGTCACTCCACTTCATTCATAGGTTGGAGGCTCCACACCAGGAAAGTCAAGCTAAGAAGACCCTAGGCTACTGGCCCTTCTCAGTGTCCCGATATGAAAGCAGAACTGTATTTAGAGAGAAGCAGGCCACTAATCCCGCTCCTAGCTCTGGAGTTGGTGGCTCAGAGATTTTATCCAGGGAGAGAGGCAGAAATTAAGAGCTTCAAAGTCCTCCCCAATGGAACTGACTTTGAAATGGAGTTGGAGGAAAGTTCAAGCCTAAATATGTTGTTCTCAAAATCAATGGAGGTTTGAGAGGTGAACACAAGTTAAATACTAGGCTAGTTACTTTACCAGAGAAATAAAGAAGGGGACAGTTAAGAAGAGTTTTCTTTGGGTCAACTTCAAACTTCAAACACTTGTCTCAAAAACTACCCATGCTAAGGGACCCATATTTAATTGTGAATTCAATTATGTCTCAGAACAATTTATGCTCCAGGGCATTGTTGGAAACAGTAGAACAATAATCTGGCCATTAGTTGTAGGTATGATCATGAAGCCAAACTTCTGGGTATAATCACAGAGAAAGAGAGTCAAAAGAGCCTTGCCCAAACCATTGTGATTCCAGGGTGACTGTGGACATACTCAAAGCTGTGCTCCTTGAGGAACAACTTCAGAGCTTGTATACTACAGAAGTGATAGTGGGGAATGGACTTTACTAAAATAGTTGAGTCACTCACTAGCATAATGACAAGTAAACAACAAAAAAAAACCCAGAAGTGAGGCACCTGTACCCAGAATTGCAAAAATACATATCTAAAATGTGCCATTTTCAAAGCATAATATGAGACATGCAAAGAAATAGAAAAATGTGATGTATAAACTAGAAAGAAAACAGAGAACAGAAACTGTCAGTAAAGGTACTAGACGTCAAATTTAACAGAAACACTTCAAAGCAGCCATAGTCAAAGAACTAGAGGAAATCATGGTTCAAAAAATAAGAAAGTATAATGACAATGTATTGTAAAATAGATAATATTGATGAAGAAATAGAAATGGTTAAATGGAGCAAAATGCAAATTCTGTAGTTAAAAATTACAATAGCTGAAATTCAAAAATTCACTAGAGAAGCTCAATAGTATATTTGAAATGGCATAAGAAAGAATCAATGAACTTGAATTTAAATAGAAATTATACAATCTGAAGAAAGTACAGGGAAAAACAAAGAAAAATAAACAGAGATCAGAGAAATGTGGCAAACCACTAGGCACATTAACAAATGTATAGGATTATCAAAGGAAAGAAGAAAAGGCATCAGAAAAAATATTTGAAGAAATAATGTCTGAAAATTTCCCTAGATTTATGAAAGACTTTAATCGATACATCCAAGAAGCTCAACAAGCTGCAGGTACAATAATTGTAAAGAGATAGTCACAGACCCATCGTAGTATAAACATTGGAGGCCAAAGACCAAAATATAATCTTTAAAGCAGCAATAGAAAAATGATTGATTTACAAAGGATTCAAGAAGTTTGGGTGACATACTCAAACAGCTTAAAGAAAACACACACACACACACACACACACACACACACACACACGCCCTGTTAATCAAGAATTGTATATTCAGTAAAACTATACGTTAAAAATAAACATGAAAACAAAGATGAAATAAAGATACTCATAATACTTATTTATCAGACTATTGTAAAGAAATAAAAACAGTTCCTTATCTTACTATACAGAGGTAGAGAGAAACAGAGAATTCATTTCTAGCTGAATCACCATACAAGAAATGCTAAAGGAATTTCTTCCAAATGAAAGCAAGTGACCTTGGGGTAATAATTCCATTCCACAAGAAAAAACAGAGAGCACTGGTAAAAGTAATTCTGTAATTATAAAAGACAGGGTAAATGCATATTTTTTCACATTTTTCTTTTAATTGATATGAAAAATCATACAAAACATTATGTATATAATACTATATTGGCTTATAACATATAGTTGTATCATATAATTGCCTATAACAGTGTAGAGGAGGTAGGTGGGGGAAAACCTGTACTGAAATAAGTAAATGATATCAGATGATAACTCAAATCCACAGGGAAAAATGAAGAGAATCAGAAATTGTAAATAAATATTTAATAAATTTTTTAAAATAAAGAGAATGAGAAGTTGTAAATTAAACTTTAACATGACAAATTTGTTCTCATTCTTGTCTCAGTTTCTTTAAAAGATAACATATAGGGAGAGAGATCCAAGATGGCCACGTAGCAGCAGCTCAGGATTGTAGCTCCCAGTGAAAGCGTAGAGAGCGAGTGGATGCTGCAATTGCAGATGAACTTTTGATGCCCACAAACTGGGAGATTCCCGGCGAAGGAGCCACACAGGTCGCCAGCGTGACTCTTTTGGCTGGCGCGGCGCTTCTCGGTGCGGAGTGTACGGGACTGGGTGCCCAAAGGCTCCGCTGGTCCCATCCCCACAAAGAGAACAGCAATTGGAAGCGCTGAGGACTGAGAGCAAGCACAACTGAACCCGGGAAGGCCCAGCTCTGTAGGGAAGAGGCACCCCCCGAAGGAAAACTAAGAAACAGAAAAAACTTCATAACCAACAAGCCGGGCGTCCACTCAGAGACCCAATCTGAAAGTCGGCAATTACAAAGACGACAGGTGGATAAATCCACAAAAATGGGAAGAAACCAGTGCAAAAAGGCAGAGAACACCTGAAATCAGAATGCCTCTCCTCCTACAGGGGATCGCATCTCCTCATCAGAAAGAGAACAAGGCCTGATGGAGGATGACTGTGATGAATTCACAGAATCACGCTTCAGAAGGTGGATAATAAGAAACTTCTGTGAGCTAAAAGAACATGTTCTAACCCAATGCAAAGAAACTAAGAACCTTGAAAGAAGATTTAACGAAATGCTAACGAGAATGGACAACATAGAGAAGAATACAACTGAATTGATGGAGCTGAAAAACACAACACGATAACTTCACGAAGCATGCACAAGTTTCAACAGCCGAATTGACCAAGCAGAAGAAAGGATATCAGAGGTCGAAGATCAACTCAATGAAATAAAACGAGAAGGCAAGATTAGAGAAAAAAGGGTAAAAAGGAATGAACAAAGTGTCCAAGAAATATGGGACTATGTGAAAAGACCTAATCTACGTTTGATAGGTGTACCTGAATGTGACGAAGAGAATGAATCCAAGCTGGAAAATACTCTTCAGGATATTATCCAGGAAAACTTCCCCAACCTAGCAAGGCAGGCCAATATTCAAGTCCAGGAAATACAG